>JAVQJG010051096.1:0-49511 GCA_036024015.1 Craterocephalus amniculus | reverse complement strand
TTGTTTACAGTGGCAGGGCCTGCCAGCTTGTTTTACAAGTTTGTTTCACAACTTAAAATAGCTGCACTTTGAATTTAGGTCAACTTCCTGAATGGGTGATTGAAATAAAAGCATGTTTTCCCATAAAATCTAATAATTGTGATCTGATTTAAAGAAAAAGACAGGAAGATGAAAGAAAATCGATTAAAATCGAAAATCGGATTTGGTTTTAAAAAATCTGAGATTTTATTTTTTGGCCATATCGCCCAGCCCTAAGACAAACCTCCCTTTTTTCTTTTATCTAAAAACGCTGCAACTTAAATTAAACTGGTGTTTCTCTGCAGTAAGATACATATTTCTGCATATAACTCTAAATGATAACTCTGGGGCACATTAAGCCACTTTCAGACTTGCATTGTTGAAGATTTGTAGAAAAGTCTAAAGGGTTTTCTTGCAGCCACAGAGCACAAGTGTAAATCTGCACTCCTTGTGCAAAAAGCGATTGTTCACATGAAAAGGTGAGCTGGCAAGACAGTACATTATTAAAAGTGCACCATTCAAGAGCAGCTTCATCCTTTGCCGTTATCACTGCAGGTGTAGTTTCAAGCTCAGTTTCTTTTACACAAATTTCACTTCCCCAAACACCAAATGCAGTCTTCTTTCCCCTACCAGCAAATGAAGATGTGGTATCTGAACCACATGAAACATGAAAGAAGGGAAAAGCTTTGCATCTGTCAGAACAAGGATTACCTGTTAAGCTGTTTGTTGTCATGTCGGAGAAATGTTTTCCCTCACCAAATTCAAGCCACAGGTCAATCACCAGCTGATTTACATATGCAACACCTAGAGCAACATTGGCATCATCTTCTGCTAACAACATTCAGTTTTGAAGTTTGAAAACACAAGTCCACCTTTAGAGAAGCCACTTCTCTGCCAGGGAATTGATAGAGTTCTATTTGGTGAAGTGCAAAAAAGAAAAGGAAAACCACTCTGCCGGTCACTGGGAAGCATCTATCAGGAAGCACCCTTCTTCAAATAACTGGACCACAAGACATTCCAGTTGCCCGTTTGATGCTGTAGTAAATAAATCTGTCCCACACTACATCAACTTGTTTCAAATCCTTAGCCTGATTAATGGTGCATGGCAAAAACTTCCCCTTGAATACCCTCGTAAAGTCTTTGTTTTACATGTGGCTAACATATTTACAACAGCTGGTCCATCAAAGACCAAAGATGGTAATGTCAAAACACATTTTTTGATATCCTAAAGCAATCAAGCAAATCTGACCTTTTGCCTTGATGCAGGGCAGACAGGGGAGGATTATAGGCATTGTTTTCATGTCTGAAAAACTCCTCTGTTCCCATCACAGGTTTGAAAGGTATTATATACAGTATAGCTTAGCAAAAAGACTGCAATCAGACTTCAAAGCTGAAACTTTAGATTTCTGACACTCCACCTTCATCCAAAGGCAGCTTCTGTGTGTTTTTGTAACTACATATCCCATTAGAATGAGGAGAATTCGTAAACTTCAGTACATCATGACATTTTGCTGACAGCATAAGATATGCGCTGGAGAAAATTTGCACTCGAGTCTGTAACACAACCCTAACATAAGCTGCGTCAACAGGAAGCACACATGGAGGGTGTCTCAGAAATAATTGTAAAAATAATTAAAAGATTAGTTATCTTCTGATGTGTTTGTTAGTTGTATCCCTACATATTGTGAACAATTACATTACTAACTGAAAAGAAACCATTCTGAGGTAAAATCAACTTTCAGTTTACATCTTTTGCTGCGAATGATGCGAATTTGTTCTAACTTGATCTTGGGCTCAAAACGCAAAGAATGTCCATGTTTATATTTGTCAGCAATACAAAAAATCACTCAACTTTGTGCAGCAAAAACTTGTTTTTTGATGGCCATGATTGGACACAATCTTAAATTATGCAAACATGGTTCTTGCTCTTAAATGAAAGAGGACATATTTGATATCATTTGTGCCAGATTTCATGCTTCTATCCAGAAGTGAACATGTAAATTTATAAATTGGCCCTTTTGTGCTCGACAGGTTAAGACCAATGAAACTGCAGTCCATCCAATAAATGACATTTATGTACTTGAGCAGAGTGCTGAGATCAATGTCTGGGATCAGCAGGATCATTAATGTTCGCTCTGTGGTGTGCAGTAAAAATAGATTAAAAATAAATCTATATAACTGTATGGTAAAGGTGGCAAAAATAAAAAAGTTTGAAAAAATATATAACAAAAAATGGAGTTAATCCTGGGCTTCAATGAACCCCTTTTGTCTTCACAGCCTGTTCTGACATATCCACATCCTAAACTCAAGATCAGTCTCCCTTTGTTGTTTCAGTTAAGAACCTCGTGCCTCCATTTGTGATTTGCTTTGGAACAACTCGGTCTGAACTTGTCTTACAGGAGCACTGGAAACTAATCACAACTGGGCAGGTGATAATCTGGCTTGCACACAGACATTCATGCAGACAATCCGGAGACAGCTTTAGGCTTACAGATGGAGGATTAGGCCATTCGGGCTAATTGTCTGGAATTTTATCTTCATGCTCAAATGTCATTAAGTTGAATCTTGTGCAGACAATTTTTAAATCGGTTAGACTCAAATACTTAAGCCACCATAACTATTACCATTTGGACACTGGATGTAGTGTTCTCATGGGTCATATAGTTCATCAACATCCAAACGCTGAATTATTCAACCTGATTTTTTTTCTATAACCACTTAAGATCCTAGTTTAAGTCATTTTTGTTTCTTTTTTTCAGGCTTGCAAGTTTTGTCTGTTATTGTTCTGTGTAAAGTTGCTCATTTAAAGGTTTGATAAGAATGTTGAACAACGACCAAAAATTGCATAGAAATTATATTTTTTATGAAAAGACTGAATAAGAATTTCTTATCAACACAAAAAGTGTAAGGTTGAGAAATCAGGCATAAACAGAAGCCCAGAATTATTCTAAATGAAGAAAATCTTTGGAAGCTGCAAGAGCCGGCTCATCTAAGGGAGACAAGAGTCAGACCTCCCATCACTTCAATTCCATATCATCCAACAATTGACTGTAGGCCTTCTTTACCGTCTGTGGTGTTGATCAAAAGCACCTGCCTGTACAAAATGCAGCTTAATGAGGGGGGAAATCCACATTAAGTTATATATTTAAAAATGAGAAAGAAATATTTGATAGTGTTCTACTAAGTTTATATGTTCATTACTGGATAATGTGAGTTATAATATCAAAAGTATCTGCCAAAAGAAAAAAAAATCTAAACTTTATTCCCTTTGGAATAAAAATGCAATTGTGAAATAACAGTTTTTACATTCTGAGCTGTTTATATTACATTAAAAGGCCCATTCATGCTTGACGCAGAACAGGGATATGCAGATGGATGGACAGTTTTCTGTCTTCTGCAGAAAGATCATCATAAATTATTGTGAGCTTAGGCAATAGGAGTAAAGATCAGGAAAGGTAGGCCAACTAAAAAAATAACTAACTTAGACGTTCTGTGTACTGTCAAATAAAACAGATCAAATTAAAATGAAAGTACTTCAAAACATTTTTTGTGATTAGTTTGTATTTAATCGCGTGTTGAATATTGATGAAAACTGACAGCTCTAGATTTCAACTTTCAGTTATGCACCGAGATAAAAAAGTGGTTGAATAAAGGCTGGATTTGAATTAAGAGTGTGTTCTCTTTTAAAGTCTCTTTATGTAATGACTGACTGTACATGCAATATATATTTTCACATTTTTTATATAATTATCAATATTTATAAAATATCAATCAATATGATTTTTTTTTGTATCCATACGTTCTTTAGCATATGTTCGATAGGCAGACAAAGCTGTCCATTATACTGCATGTCTGTCTTCTGCATAAATGGGCCTTTAGTGTTGACTGAGCAGAAAAAAACATGGTATATAATTAAACCAAAGAAGAGCTGACTATCACAAAATTCAAGCCCAAGTAGATGATCTCCAACATTTTTGAAGTGATGACTCATTTGACTTATTGGATTCTGTTATGTACAATAATTAAAGAGATTATTTTTAAAGGTACTAGGTTTGGTGATGACCATTCATTTCAACATTTGACAAAGGAATTTAAACTGGAATTACAAATGAACATGTCATTCATTTCCAAATGACAAAAAGAACAAAACATAAAAATGAAAATAATGTGAGCTTACTTTTCATGTCCAGCATCAGCTGCAAATATCAGAGGCCAAGGGGATTTTTTTCATTTTTAATCCACTAAATAAAAAGCCATTATGTAAACCATTATGCAATCTGAAATAAATAATGAACTTCACTAGTATAATAGGTTTATATAATCCCACAATCCATTTACATTCGAAGAGAGACAGACAGACACAGAAAGAGAGAGAGACAGACAGACAGACACAGAAAGAGAGACAGACACAGAAAGAGAGAGAGAGAGAAAAAGAGAGAGAGAGAGAAAAAGAGAGAAAGAAATGGAGAGAGAGAGAGCGCTGAAGTACCTGGTGAAGACAGGTAACTGGGACTGGATGACCTGAACCCTGATGATGACGAGCAACAGGGTGCTGATGACAAGGACGATGAGCTTCAGCAGAGTTTGCAGGACAGCATACGGGAAACCATCTTTACCCTGCAAGACCTGCCGCAAAGTGTCCAGCAGCAAAGGCAGAGTAAACTGCAAGTGGCAGGAAAAATAGGAAGAGGAAGGGTCAGGTTAAAATCATGGAAAGAAGAAATTATTTCAGGTCCCCCGTTCCATTTTCTGTGCATTTTTCAGGACCATTTTTCGTGGCATGCTTATAATAAACACCCTGATCCAATATAGCAGCAGTGCAGAAGTGAATATGATACACAGCAACTCTTTGGCCATTTGTATTATAACATTGGAATTACGTCAAGTGTAAACAGCTGAAGAGTTATCGTATTTCAAAAGATTGTTAGTCATTTTCAGCTTCTGGTGACTGTATCCAGCTTTACATGGTTAAGAAAACATTTTTTATTTGAAGCAAGAAATGAAAAAGTGCAATGCGCTCATCTCTGTGTAACAGTACACCGATAAGATTTATATGAATGCATAATCTTCCTCTCATGGAAATAAACTGCACACTGCATGTCATACTGCATTATGCGTAGCCAGCAGGCTTTTAACATGCCCTATTGCATCTAATAATCTTTATGATGGTGCTCTTTACGCCACAGGAGAAAAACATACATGTTGCCAAGACAGTGTAAGATGAACTCACTATTTACATTTACCGCCTTCTATTCCGTCACACCAGCAAGAGCCAACCCCAGGGTGCACTCAGAACTGATTAAACTCCTTTCTCATTTTATGCTCACTTGATGTTAAATAAGCTGCAAAACACATGGTTTAGATATATTTCCCTCTTCAAGGTTAATTTAAAGACCACCCTAAATAGAAATCTGTTGCCATTCCCATAATCCCTGACTTAAGGTGTATATAACTTGACGAGGCTATTACCCTTTTTTCAACTTTGACCTTTGTGTCTCTTGTCTTGAAACATATTTTTCTATTTCTCTTTTTTTTTTGTTCGAAATAAATTTGTTATTTCATTCATTCATTCATTCATTCATTCATTCATTCGTGTGACTTTTGATATTATATACCTAAATGTTGAAAATGGCTTTGTGCTGCCATCTTAACCAGTACTTCCTGTAGGAAGTTCTGGTATCTCAGTGGAATCTTCCAGCAAGACAAAAAAATCCCAATCGAATACATAAAAGGAGAATACACAGATGGATATAAATAGTAAAGTTCTGGTTCAGCAGAGAATGTCATGCTTTCTGTCATCAACATGATAAAGAATGTTTCACAACCGTACCCCTTGCGCAACAAACACCTCATAGACACAGCAGATGCCAACCACGGTGATTCCTTGCTCCTTACACAGCGTTGCTACGGCCACCAATGCTACAGTCAGAGCAATCGGAGCCCAAACTGACAAAAGAGAGAGAAAACAAATGCATGAGACAATTGTGCACAACAATGCACATTCAGTTCATTGGATATCTTCTTTATAGGCAAATTATTACGTCCAAATTCAGTAGATATCACAGCTAGGAGGGACAGTCTGGAAAAGCAGTACATCAAAAGTAGTTTTAGCAGTTTAGTCTTTCAAATTATCTGTAACATCTTAGAGACAGTGGGTAGTACTTAATGAGCCGTACTCTCAGGAGGAAGTAATGAGAACCTTTTTCATTTAATGGTGACATGCAAATTTAGATGCTTGTTGCATGTTTCTGCTGACTTTTTTTTTTGTGAATTCATACTGGTGCTCTCGTCTGTTTTAAAAGGAACCATGATCCGCTTCTACGGATAGAGCAGTTCACTTTAAGAGGCGTGAATGCTTATTTGCAACCATGTGTGAAACAAAGTAGCAAACTCTGGTCCTGTCTCCTGCTGCTTATACTGGACAGATGCTTAATAGATTCTACATTAGGTTTAAACAGTAAAGTTAAAAAAAATAGAATAAATAAGTAAATAAAAAGTGGGAGAAAAACAAACTAAGACTGCATAAATTCATTGTTGCTCCATTGTTAATTATTTATGTACATATAGTGCTGTGCAAAGGTTTTTGCCTCTTACTGTTTTTTTTATTTTTTGCACCTTTGTCCCACTTAACCTTTTCAGATCATCAAACAAATTTAATCAATACACAAAGATAACCTAAGTATTTAAAAATGCAGTTTTCAGTGGCAATTTCATTTATTAAGGAAAAAAAAAACATCTGAACCTACAAAGGCCCATGTGAATAAGTAATTGCTCCCCTAAACCTAATAGCTGGTTGAACCACCCTCATTTTGTTCTCTCTTAGCCATTCAGAAGTAGACTTTCTGGTGTGCTTTGGATCGTTGTCTTGCTGCAGAACCCAGATGCGCTTTAGCTTGAGGCTTGAACTGTTGGCGGAACATTCTTCACCAGGATTTTTTGGTAGTCAGCAGAATTCATGGTTCCATCAATCACAACAAGTCACCCAGGTCCTGAAGCAGCAAAACAGGCCCAGATCATCACACTTCCACCACAATGTTTTATTGTAGGCACAATGTTCTGTCATTTGCTGTGTTCCTTTTGCACTAGATGTAATGGGATGCATTTCTCACAAAAAGTTCAGCTTTAGTTTCATCAATCCAGAGGACATGTTCCCAGAAGCTTTTGGAATGATCCAGATGATCCTGGCAAAAGTGAGTCGTGCTTACATATTTTTTTTTATGTCAACAGTGGCTTTCACCTCGCAACTCTTCCATGGATGCCATTTTTGCCTTGTGTCTTTCTGATGGTGGCGTCATGGACAATGACATTAACTGAGGCAAGTGAGACTTGCCGTTGTTTGGAAGTGGTTTTTGGGTCCTTTGTGACTTCTGCTGTTAGTCTTCACTGTGCTCTTGCAGTAATTTTGGTACTCCTTGGAAGGGTCACCACTGTGCCATGCCTTCTCCATTTATGAATAATGGCTCTGACAGTGCTCCTCTGGAGTCCCAAAGAGTTTCCAATGGCTTTGCATCCTTTCCCAGACTGAGGCATCTCTTTAATCCTCTTTTTGGTTTGGTCTTGAAGCTTACTGGAACGTGGCATGATAATGTGCGTTAAGTACAGCCTACCTTGCCTTGTCAGGTTTTAAATTCCTGATTTAAAATGTCTGGCAGCAATCAGGCTTGGGTGTGGCCATGAAATTTAACTCAACTTTCCTCAATAATAGGATAAATCAAAATTACATCACCTTTTAACAAGGGGGCAATTACTTTTTCACAGAGGATCATGTAGGTTTGGATAGGATTTTTCGATTAACAACTGAAATATTGAATTTCCCTATGGGATTAATAAAGTATTTTTCATTTCATTCATTCATTTCAAAATCACAACAGAACAACAGAATTTTTTGAATACTTGGGTCATCTTTGTGAAATGTTTAACTTTATTTGTTGATCTTAAAAGGTTAAGTGTGACAAAGTTGAAAAACATTTTAAAAAATCAGTAAGGGGGCAAAAACTTTTTCACAGCACTGTATGCAGTATGTATATAATCGACCCTAGGAGTAGTTGTAACTTCATGATGTTTACAGGTGCTTTGGTTCATATGAAGAAAGTGCAGTTTACAAGCAAAGCAAAGCAATCGCAGGTGTAGCATTTGTCAGAATTCCCCAGTGAGTCCCTGGGACTATCCTTGCGTGAATGCACCTTTATTTTTCATTCTTTAAATGATGCATGCTAATTCTTATTTCCTGTTCTCTGTTATAATTCCTTTAATACTTTTGATGCCTCCAACGACTGTTGTGGCACAGCATAAAAACCACAACCATTTATCATTGAAGTTTGCATGTTATTTTCTTTTTAGGCCTAATTAAAATCTTTCTGTTGTGAAAAATTGATGCACTACATTGCCAAATGTAGCTACTTCAGATATTTTTTTTAACCTGTCCCGGAAACATTGTTGCATATACTGCAACATTATGTTATGCATACAATTTTCTTTCTGTGAAACATGTCAATAACATCAAACTTATGACTCAGATAAACACATATTTTGCAATCCTTTCGAAGTCTTCAACATTCCTCTTTTGTTTGTTTTCGCAGGCATCTTGTCTTTACCACTGTGAGAAAGAAAGTTCAAACCTTTTCATGCTGGAAACCTGTCAACAGTTGCGGAAAGCTGTCATCTGTCGCTTTTGTATAAACTTAAAAGTTAAACACACGCAATGGATATTTGTTTGTATATTTTATTTTGGAAAGTACTTTCAATTCAGATGAAAGGATACTGATAATTGTGTCTGGGACGCATTTTGTGTTTGTGCATTTAACTTCATTATACAAAAGCTTTTTTTTTACTCTGAGTTATTTCTGAAGAGTTATTGAAAACCTCTGTCGTTATAACTTAAAAATATATGGTAATCTGACCAAAAGTGAACACTAAAGACTGTTTGGAAGTTGACTCATTCAGATGATTTTGTCTACTCAAAGCTCAACAGAGAGGTCCATCATACACAAAAAGTTATGGCACTTGTGAAGTGCACTGGACTTACCGATGGATTGGGCTGTGCTTGTTGATTTCGTGTATGCCAGGAATGCAGCCAGGAGAAAAATCGAAGAAAGAAGTTCAGCTCTACCAACCACACCGGTGACCTGGTGGGAAAAGGTTCCAGCAAATCAGTACAATTTCTGTATATAAGGATTTGGGAAGAACAACATTTTATTAAAACATATTAGGGGTCCATCGGTTAAAGAACAGAAAAAAAAGTCTGCTTGATAGAAACACTGAAATATGCTACTTTTTGATATGTGGGAGATGAACACTCTCTACATTATCACACAGAATTAGAGTCTTTGTGGACATGACACAGATAGAAGCTACAGCCTACTGATCTAAGCTCCTCAGGCCAGCTGTGCAAACAAGTGTAGGTAAATCATCTTAACAAATGGAAAGTGCTCCTTCCCTCTTTAAAAGAGTCTGACAGCAACAACTGCCATTTATGTAAATGATGACTGCCCTCGTGTGGAAGAAACAACAATCTCAATTTCAACCCAAACACCTATGATATTAAAATTAGACCATAAAACTAACATAAGGTCCAACACGTGGTCCTGCAAAGGGCTTTGCAAGAGAAGAGTATTGTTCTGGGGTGTGTGGCCCTTAAGAATGCACAAAAGCACCAAAAGAGGGTTGTAGCTTTCCACAAAAATGGATTAGCATCAGGATTCCAAGCAATCATGTGATTCGCTCCCAGACAGAAGTATTTGTCAATCTGTGGAGGAAGTAAAAAACAATGTGACTGCACCCAGTCCCTCTAAGCACAAAAAAAAGTAATCAGTTCATCAAGTGCAATTCAACAGAATGGTTCATGGGCTGACAACAGTTAGCTCAAATTAGCTGAATTACAAAGACCACAAATCCTCTTTTCTGTCTGTCTGCACAGTCCCCCCCCCAATGGCACTTTACAGCCTTAAGACATCAGTGTGGCGTACACTAAACAATTTGTATTTTGAAGATACTTGGAGGTTGAGTGAAAAAGATTCTCCATTCAAAAAAAGTCATCACCATAAAGATGTGGGATACACAGGGACTCTTTGTGTGCACTTATCATGAAGGGACCTTCAGTGCTTGGAACATTACTGAAAAACAAACGATCCGTTCAGAAGGAGATTCCAGACGGCGATAACATGAAGGGCATTTGGTGGACTAACTCTAAGGACTCATTTGTGAGGCAAATTGTTTCCATTCAAGAAGTCTGATAGGCTCTGCATAGATTAGAGGACACCAGGAGGAAGACCAGAGCGGTGCTGCAGGCTGTGGAACAGTAGCACTCCACCCCCACAAAGCAGAATGTTTCCCTTGTTGTTCTACTCTGGTCAGTGCCTGTCCTTACTTCAGTTTAGCTGGACCTAATAGGATGAATAATTAGCTGCAATTAGGGGAAGAAACTTCATAAGACAGTGCACAAAACTGAGGTCAAATTACAACAGATAAACTTAAAGGTTGGTGACAGCAATATCCATATTAAAATGATCAACTATGGCTAAATTATGAAAGAAACATGAAAGATGATACATTAAGATATTTAAACATGGGGAAACATGAAGAAAGAGGTGATAATTATTGCTAAATATAATACATTTTAGTGTCATTGAGTTTCTTACATAAAATATAAATACAGCCCACAAAAGAGAAGCGGGATGTCCAAGATAAGGTACAATCCCATCCTGAGCTCATGACAAACAAGATGTAATAACTTTACAGTTATTACAACTTTTGTTTATTGTGACATAATTCTTCTTCTTTTTTTAATCATGATGTTGATGGGGCTTTTTTAATAGACAATCTTGTGGCTAAACCCCACATCCTGGTTTAGAACATATTTTTTTATACTTGCAACCAGAACAGAGACACTGAGTGTCTTTGATGCCCCACCCCGCAGGGAAAAGAAAAAAAAGCTGGTGGGCATGTCCCAGCAAAGCCAAAGTAGTGAGCATAATCTTTTCCTCCCCTGTCCGCTCATGTCAAACACGTATACAGTGCTTATAACAGCATCTTTTACACCCTCGGGCATGTACACAATGCGTTCCCATGACAATGAGCTCTGTCACTTTCAGGGGATTCTGACTTTTCTATTCTTTTCTGTAAGCTATTAAAGACACTTGCATGAACAAAATATGGTTAAAAAATGGAACAAACCCCCTTACATTTCCAGACCACTACAAGTATTAAGTGGTCCTTAAAAGCTCTTAAATTAGAACATTAAAAGGGATATATCATGCAAAATCCACTGACTGTGAAATGTTTTTGTGCACTTTGAGGGTTCGGGAGTGCAGAAATAATTAATTTATTCTCTTCTGGTGCTGCATATATATCTTATTAATCTTTCTAGATCATATTTTTCAGTCCGTTTAGTTTTCTCCATTCGCTATTGCGTTTTCTTGTCTATTACGTCACTGTATTTGCTGCCGGTCCGCTAAATATGGTCATGGACTAATGAGTAATGAGTTTCGCGATCCGCCGTTTTTTACCCTCGCTGCGATTTTCTAGTCCAGGTTTAGTCACGCCGAAGTTGAAAGCAGACAAGTCAAAATGTTCAGTTGTCGGGTGCATTAACCCACACATTCCCTTACATCACGCCCTGGCATTGGAACCTCTGGGAAATGGCTGGTTAAAATTATTTTTTCTTGGAAATGCACCTGCATCAGTGAGAAAAATCTTCCTTGTTTGTGCAGGCTTCAGCAATCTCTGCCAGTATCAAGAGGTTTTGCTGAAAGACTTCATCTTACTGAGGGCTCGGTTCCTTCTCTCTATGGAAACGATGGACACAGCAAAGCTGTAAGCTCAGCTTTAATGAAATCAAGCTTTATTTTGGGATTTTTGTGTTGAAATCACGTTCTGGTGGTTGTTTTTAGAGCATTAGCATTGACTCTGTTCCTGTTAGCTCGGTGTGCTGCATCCCTGAGGATATAAAATATTCTAAAATTATTTGGCTTTGTTTTTGCTGATTTTGTTGAGCGGAGCACATGATCCAACTGCATTCAGGGATGTTCTTGATGCTCGCACTAGCTAACTCCTTCTCTATGATGGGGTCTTGTTTACTTCATTCATTATTGGTAGTGTGGAAGAAAATATGTGTGGACAAACTAGAATAAAGATCGTGAGGGTGTAAAGATGATTATTAGATGGTGCTGATAGTGGCTACATCAGATGATAGAAAAATACACGGGAGTGTATGAGGATCTCATCAGAGAGGGAGGACCAGAGGAGGAGAGAGGAAAACATGACTTAAGTTTTCATTCCCATTCTCTGATGGTAGTAGGGCTGGGTGATATGTCAAAAATATTATCACGATATATTTTTCCTATATTGAACGATATCGATATATATCACGATAGAGTTTAATAATGATGCCAGTTTGAAAAGTAACCTGCCCCCATCAGGCCGCTAACTGAGAGTTCAACAACGAGCTTCTCCCACAAGCCATCTGCCTGCCTAGGGCTGGACAAGGTATAGAAAAATAATGGAAATATTGAAAAATATAGAAAATATATTGATGAAAAGAAAACTCATGTTGATTTATATTAATATTTACTCGTTTCATTTATTATTTCATTTTATCTATTTTATTAAATTCTTAATATGATATTTATCATTATATAATAATACTTACACATACTTTTAGGAAGTCCATATAGACTCTAGACATAATTAATCCTGATTTGGTTATTTCTTAACATCTACGTCATTTTTGTATGAGGTAGATTGTTTCAGTTGTTTTTTTCCAAGCTAACCCTAAATGCAACACTGAGCGCAACTCCGGCGCCATGTATAGGTTTCACTTTCTATCCCTCAGTCCGTGACCGGGTTGAAATGCCTTCTCCCTTCATCATCTGCATTTTTCTGCCGTTTCTGCAGCTTTCTGCAGGACTGTCAGCTGATCAGCTGTTAGCTATGGAGCAGAGAATGTTAATGACGCTAAATACGGTCGCTAACTCAGCTAACAGCAGATAACATCCTTCCCTCTTGTCCAGAGAAGCATCCTGCAGAGCTTTACAGCCACACTGTCCGTGTAAAAGATCCGTTCTGCCTCAGTAACAGAACCTACAACCTGAGTTCTGTGTAACTTCCTCATATCGCCACTTACAGTTTCAAATAGCAGCGCCATTCAAACGTCTTTAGCGTCATGTGCGCTCTGTTGATGTGTGGGAGGGGGCGGGGCTTGGTGGGGGAGCGTGCCTCAGTGTGTGTTTGTGATTGCTTTGCAGGACGTTACGACTTAGTATCAAGCCACATGATAGGCTGTAATGAATAAGAAGAGTGTGTTTTTTTTCTATCGAATTTATATCGACCCTCTTTTTTTTCCTATCGCACGCGCGTCTATTTTCGATATATATCGTTATCGAATTATCGCCCAGCCCTAGGTATACCTCTCTGTGTATATTTTTACATATTTGTTTGTTTATTGTGAGGATCCCCATCAACTACCACCAAAGAAGTTGCTAATCTTCCTGGGGTCTTAGTTAAATACCAAAAACAGAATACTAATTTAGAAAGAAATCATAAAAAAGGACAATTCATAATTTCAATGTAAAGAAATTACAGTATTGCTAAATTACAGCAGGGACGTTATCTTTCTTGTTTAGTTGTTCTTTTAGGCTTCATTCACACCAGGATAGTCTGGGAGACTCGGTTGGATTGGGCAAGGAATCACAAAGATTTTGCACCTTCCTTTGGTCTGGTTTGCTTTCACACATGCACTTTTCCACAATCGGTCCAAAACATGGTCTCTTTGCTTTCACATTGCAAGTGAACCCAGACCCGCAGTTTTCAGATATACCAGATTTCATACCAGATTTCACTTCAATGGTCCACACCAAAGTATGAATGAGCAAAATAACTGTACTACCCATGGAAACAGACAAGGTTTCAGAGGCAGAGTTTTTACTATAAAATGAGGCAAAATGTCGCAGAAACTGTATCTATCAAATCTGGTATGTTGGGCTTTATAGGGTTAAAGTGGACCAAACATCAAGATGAATTCTTTCTCCATATCTGCCTCTTCCTTTTCAGGTTTGTGAGAGACTTCATTCAACTCTAACTTCAACTATATTTGTAGAGCACTATTTAGGCTTAAGTAATCACAACCCAAAGCAAAGTAAAAGCAGCGAAAAGGCACAAAGAAACAAAAATACAAAAGATAGAAGACTTGAAGTGCATAAAAAAGAAATACAAAATAGTAAGAGTTAACAAAGATCTTTACACAACAATGAAAACACCTGAACAAATAAGTTTATAAATTAGGCATTCATTAAAAGCACTGGCAAACAGGAAAGGGGAGGAGGACATCTGTGCCTCACACCCAGGTTTAAATTTGTTGCACAGGTCAGGACTGTGGAAGAATGTCTTCCATCCGTTTTACACACAACCTTGGATTGCAACACATTGTAATCACCTCTATCTGTATGAAAGGAGCCTATATAGTTATAGTTTGTAGAGAGGCATTGTACACCCCTGTGGTTCCTGCCAATTTATAATAATCAGTTTTATGCCTAAGAACTAGTGGAACACCCAGAGAAAAAGCATCATGAGCACGGAGAAAACATACGAACTACACAGGAACAAGCTCAGACTGTTCTTGCTCCACTGACTACTTAATCATTTTCCTATGAAATTCTCGTAGAATAATTTTCCATTAATAATAATGCAATGGACACAGACAATACAGTTAAAAAGATTAATCACTGAACATTCATACCTTACATTAATTGTTTTAAAAAAAATTAATAGAATTACATTTTAAATGTGCTCTCCATTTATCTTTGGTCACTGCTAAAGTTTGATCTGAACAGACCCACTGATGCCAAATAGGCATATTTAATATATTTAAAAGCAATATATAGGCAAAACTGGCATCTTGGGTTCACTCACTGGCATGTTGGTATTAAGGAATCGGTGCAGACCATATAAGAGGAAGAAGTATCATAATCTCTCATTACATCATTCAAGGAGGTTATTGCAAAGGCATAAACCACTGCTACAGGAAATGACTTAACAACTGTCATAAAAGTCAGTTAAATAACCCCCCTCCCCCGTTCCAGAATCTAAAGCCCTTATTTCCAATCAATACAGTACATGTTGTAATCAGAAGGATGTCTTTTTTCACTATTGCATGTTCTGTGTTGAAAAGATTTAACTGAAACACCACAACAGTAAATACAGTCGTATGATAGAAGTCCACAATTAGAGATGATAAAAGCTACTTCTGTATATAGCTACTCTGATAAATATTTAAATATTGGATTTCGGAGAATGAATTGTTCTTGGTGTGCTTTGCTGCACTTTGATCGGAGTGCATTCCACCTTGCTCCAGATGGGTCCTCTTTGAAGATAAAAGACCTGTAAAGCTGTAGACAGTGGCACAATTGATCAAATGCAATATGTGCACTCAAGAATATCAGAACTTGTTATGGGTAAGCCTTTTATCCGCCTCTCAAGGAACTCCTCAAATAATTGTCCACAGACTACAAGCAGATAAAGCCGAAATGCTTGTGTTCTTTTCCCTTCTTGTGTTGGCCCCTTCAACACTCCCCTGAGGTCAAGTTTTTGGTGATGTGCCTTATGCTGAGAGTTACCTAAATCCATTTTATCAACTAAAACAGATTTGGTGGACCTCCCTCTCAGTTGTGTCCCAATTATCTCTGTGAATCTTAAACCAGGTATCCAAATGTCAAGCGTCTTCCATGTTATTTCTCTAACAGCTTCTCCATAGAGTAGATTCGGTAATTAGTACCTGTGGGATGTGTCAGTGTGATCAGAGGGCGAGGGCTAAGCATGGCTCCAAACTCAAGCGGTCCTTCATAATGGCTCCGTGGTTGCATTGTTCAGACAGGGATTTTTAATCGATAGAGCTCCTGAGTCAGACATTACAGGGATGTGTCAGTGGTGAGCAGGTATGGAGGCCCAGGAAACTGGTGTATTGAGGTGGGTCTTAGTGTTCTCACAGTTCTGAGAGTTGCATTCCCACAATTACTTGCACAGAAAAAGTAGGACTTCTTTTTTGTAAAGTTGAAAGTAAGGAGAGTTGCTAATTGAGGAGTAAAGAATTACACACTGGATTTTTAGCTCCACACGATTTAACCAGAAAAGAAAACTAACAAGAATATTTGCTGAATGATCAAAAAAGGTTATTTTTAACATTCTGTTGTTTGTCAATCTATTTCTTTGAGCTCAAAAATTATCAAGATCAGTCAGATGTACCTGTATAAAACCCAACCACTGGTGCTTTCCTGAACTTGACCAAGTAGTTTGGACAACCGGCAATAAAACAATGACTGAATCCTGAAATTCATTTTTCATACTTGCCTTTTCACGACTGCAAGTGACGTGTTCTTGTGGATCAGCAGCACTCCCGAGTCAGCTTTCACGCAGCTTCTAAGACAAATTAACTTAAAAAATATGTCAAAACCGGAGCTAAAACTTTCCATCAGAAATGTTTCGTCTAACACTTTGCTGCGTTTATTAGCTTGATCAGAATTCAAAGAAAAAACAAAGGTTCAAATATAAAATGACTTTGAGTGGCACAGTTACCCTGTAAACAAGCTAAACTAAATTACTGTTTAATCAAAACCTCCGTGTGTAATGTTCAATAACCTGAAACACAACCAGCTGCCACCCTCAACCACAACAAAAGAGGCACACTAATATGAACCACTGATATGAATTATTGGGGCAAAAGGAAACGTTGTTCCCAGAGAGCCATAACTTGATCAGTAGTCTAAAGGTGTGGGATAGTGCAAAATTTGGTATTGATCCGATACTAAATAAATAAAGGGCTATAGGAAGGTGGATACCTCAATTGGGCTATACAATTTACATATTGCAATGACATTAGTCTGGAAGTAATGGTTTATTTTTTAAATTTTTTAAATACGTGAACAACAAAGGGATTACTCGTACCTTAAAAATCTAAATTAAGCATAAGCTAAAACTACTTTATCTATCCTATTTACAAACAGCAGTAAACCAAACCCACCAAAATCTACTTTATCCTTTTTTATGAAGATTCTGACAGTTTTCAAGCCTTACATTAAAGTATTGATGTTATCGCACTAATATTGATCAATATTGATACCAATGCTGGTATCGTTAATATAGATCAGTCTTCCCACCACGATTAAAAAGGGCTATATAAGACTTCATTTCATGTCCTATTTAATGAGAAACACAAATATCGTACACAGACAGGAACATCTCTAAGAGGAATGGGGAGAAACAGCAAAGTGACCAACATGTGAATAACTGAATCCTTCTGCTTTAAGAGATTGATGAACCCATTAATGTTGTTTATCCCAGATGTGAAAAGGCCTAAAGTTACTCATGAGTATAAATAATTGTGAAGGGAATCAGACTTGGTTGATTAGTTTAACAGTTGTGCATAAAAAGAATCCCCAAACCAATCCTCCAAATGTGACTTAAAAACAAATTTACAAGCTGTAGTGACACTGTCTATGCAGGTATTTTTGAATCCATTAGGACAAAAAACACCTTGTGTTTGACATGAATCATTGCTATAATTATTCATAGATTTGTTTTAGTTTTTGCAGTTATACGGGGTCATAAGAAATGTAAGCCTTTGCCTTTTAAAGATAGTCAGACTGACTTCCTGTTTTACTAGACCTGGTCTCAACTGGAGAAACAGCCACTGATTCATTTTAATCTGTTTGATCCACCAAAACAAGAAACAGATAAACTCACTGTTGCACCTAAATGTGCTTTTGAAACAGTTCTAAAATTTTAACATTGCTTAGCTGAAGCTCAGCTGCCTTTTTTTCAGGTTACTAGCAATCTGAGTGGGTCAAGACAAGATTTCATCTGTTCAAGAGTTTTGCACAACAGAGTCCTTGTTTTTATTCAAGATATCTCTGAATTTCTTTATTTACATATTTCTACCAAACACTCAGACTTGTTTTTATCCACTCCTGCTTCCATCTTTTGTAAATAAGTGAATAGGAATTAAAGTGGTGGAGAGAAGCTGTGGAAAATCGACTGATGAGGCCGCTCAGTTCAGTGTCTCTGTTTGATATAAGAGCTGTTCTATGCAAAAGCACTCCCCGCTCGTTTTTTCCCCCTCTCCTCCCCCTTTGTCACTTAAAGAATGCTTGGCGCCTGTGGATTAATTAAAGTCTAAACATTAAATATTGATTGATGCATTATCAGTGGCTCACAGTCGCCTTCTCTCAGATTGATTTCCACTGTGATTTATTGTCATATTTGCAGAGTCATTTCACTTGATAACAAAGAGAAATTGCTTGCAACCTCGGTACCTTCACCATTAGCCCCCCACATTGACACGCACCCTGGTACTTAGCCCTCCTCCCTGCTTCCCCCTCTTTTCTCTCCTGTTTTCTCCATTTATTCTTTTCCCTTTGTGGGGACTTTTCCTCCTTCATCTCTGATGTAATCCTCTTGTTATTTATAATGCTTTCTCAGAGTTGTCAGGGCTGATACAAATAAAATGAATGACAATCGACAAATTAATAAAAGTTCATATTTGATACAAATTAAACAGATATGTATGAATATAGTTATAAAACAGATGTTTTTAAAACTGGAAAAAGATACATTTTATTTTTATTAACATGACCATGTGGTTAACATAGGTAAATGTGCTAAAACATAATAAACTATAATCTCTGTCTTTGTTTTACTCTTTTGGTAACATTTCTCTTATTTGATGGCTAATTTTAGAAAACAAAAATAAAAAAGAGGCAAGGTTTTTCCCCCCTCTTACAGGTCTTCCTTCCAGTCGTGCCATTTTCACGTGCCAAACATAATTTACGATTTTCCCCCTCTGCTGTCAACTGTGAACTCTATTAATTTGTAGGGGGAAAGTCTGATTTATAGGCTTATGAGCCCATGTATTCACATCCTCATTTGTTAGCCAGATATTTGCTGCCAACTCCCTGCATGATGGCATCATCCCATTTCTCTGTAGTAAACACACACAATATGGACACAAACACAGACTCACAAAGAAAGAATAACAAAGATGAGATGATTTAGGCAGTCATCCAATGAGTACAAAGATTTATTTAAAAAAAATCTCTCTCTCTCTGCCGTTTTGATTTATTACTGCGCTGTCTGTTACCATGAGGTGAAGAGTTGACATGATGCTGCTCATATACAATCTAATTATGTCTTCTCCCTCTCTCTCTCTCTCTCTCTCCCTCTGTTATAATTTACAAATCTATTCCAGCATTAGGGACACACATTACTGAGCCCCCTCAATTTAGGGGGGAAGTTTCTGCAATTACACTTAGTTACACAATGTCAAAACACGATTTGTTGACCAATATTTAATATTTTTAGAACTTGTTCTCAAATCATTCCTGATAGTTTGATTTGAGAAAAAGTTCTAAAGGCTTGGGGAAAATTGAGTTTTCCTGATTGCAATTGGATTTGGTGACATTGAATTATGAGATATGTCCTAATTTGTTTTGGTTGCCTCTGTGTATGTGTGCTCGTGTGTTTATTTGTACGTGTGTGCGGGTGTGCATAAGTGCATGTATGTGTGTTGCAATAACGAAGATCTTGTGGGTCCTAATTGTTCGGCCCTGTGTTGAGACGAGGGATGCATGCATCTAGGTCTCACACAGTATTGTATTGCCTGCTAAATTGCATTATCACTCATGAGGAGATGGTGTGGGAAACAAAGTTTTCTCAAATCAGGTGCTCAATGAAAAACTGAATGCATGTGACATGAGTATGGTTCAAACCAGGCAAACACTGAAGTTCACGGTTTTCTTGTTTAAACTGGATCACTTTGTAAAATGCTGCCTTTTCTATGTGTTGGTCAACAAAACGACTAAAAATGATTCTAGTTATTGAAAATATCAAAGTAGTCAATCATGAGTTAGATATTTCTGCTTTATTAAAATAATTTCACCTTTTTAGAAATATCTCCAGAGATTTTCATTCCTATTAAGTGTGTAAAGGAATCCCATTGTGACCGAACGTCTTCCATTAAACGTTCTGTGGAAGCCCTTCTGTGTTTGACATTCATAATCAGTATGCAGTGAGGAAAATTATTCAATTAACCCTAATTAACACAGTAATATTCTATAAAGTGCATGAAGATTAGTCTTGAGCTTTGAATGTTCTGAAGCATGTTCACACACGGTCTACAAGCTCATCTTTTGTCTCGGAGCAGTTAATTAATGCTACATTTGCTAATTGTTCATTTGTATTTTTCCTATTGGCCTGTCATGATAAATCACTGTGCTGTAATCCATCTCAACACGCGTACTTCATCTCTGTCTTTTAGGAGCTTGTGCTGGGGCTGAAAATGAAATGTTCATTGTTGGTATCATTTGTCACACCGTGGGAGAAGAGTGATGACACAGCTGTGATTTGCTTGAGTTTTACAGTACCAGGCCTCTTACCCTTACAGCTAGACGGGGTTTAGATGAGTTCTCTAATTAACAGTCATGGTTATTTTTGTCTTTTCTGCACCAGACTTGGGTTTCTGGCCAGTATATACCAGGGTCATGTATAATGTAACGTCCACCGTCTACCGATGACGCAATAGCAAAGCACATCTGAAACATTTGTTCAAAAACAGCAAAAAGATGATTTGAAGTTTATAGATTAGGCTGCTTAGTGCAGCCAGAGGGTAGTGGTATAGAAGAAATTCCTAGTGGTTTCAGCTCAGTAGAAGATTTAGTTGTAGCTACCAATCTATGCAATAAAACTGGTAAACTGCAGTGGACATCCACAAAAATTACTTTAATCTTGAGGATATTATATCTGCAAAAAAGCGCCGGTCAATCATGTGAGTTTAATTTTTAATCAATTCACACCAAAATCAGCTGATTTTTATCTCTGAGTTTCCATCCACTCTAACACCAGATCTAGCATCAGATCTCTTTCAAAACAGGCAAAAAACACCCAAAACAAGATCATATCTTTTTTTGGTGTCATTCGTCTTTTCATATTCACATATTCTCACTTCAGATCTTAACTAGAGCCTTTCTTTGTGGTATCTGGATATTATGTGATAGCATGGGCTCTGGCTGAGTATTCCCTTCTCCAACAGTACAAAAACAAGCATGTTTGCTGAATTGCTGATTCTAAATTCACTTTATGTGTAAGTGCATGGTTCTGGTCTGGTTTTGTTGTTACAGTAACTGTGATAGACTGCAGACATGTCCAGGGTGTACTCTCCTTTTTGCCCAATGGCAGCTTGGATAGTTTTCAGCTACCCCTGCAAGCCTAAACAAGATAGACCCATTATTTATTAAATGACTTAGAACTTATAACATACAAATAGACATTCTTTAGGAATTAAAAAGTGTGTCTTCCTGTACTCAGGTTGCCATTTATGCTGCTCACAGCATGTTCATTGACTAAAGGTGGATATTCAACCCATTTATTCATTACATTAAGCTAATTATTTTACCTTCTGTGCTTCCTTGCTAACTCATTTCCACACTCTCAATTGTAACTTGTGTTATTGTGTTACCGACTCACACAGGCAGTGAACTGATTATTGACTGAGCAAAGTCAACGTTATCACACCAATTTGAAAACAATGTGTTAATTAATTTGCATTAAATCAAATATGTTAACGCATTCCTGCATAGGATCACCTTTTTTTTATTTCAACTGTGTTATCACCACAATGGTTGCCGATATCATGTGATGCCACTGTCTTTCTCTCAGTGTGATGATATCCTGCCTGATAAAACTCAGCAGCTCCCACCCATCTCGTGTTCGGCAAGATTTCTCTTCAAGGCCGCCCTTTAGATAAACAAAACGAAGCAACTTCTCTGATGAAGCAGTTCAATACTCTCTCATCTCTCTACCTTGCAGTCTCTCCCTGCTGCATGCGTCGGGCTTCAGCCTCTACCAATCGTCTTATTGATCCCAAATGAAACAGTGAACTCATCAATAAGGTCTTAATGCGAGTTTGTTGTTCAATCACTTGCCATTTAAATCACCCAGCTCAAGTCCCGCAAGCCATCCGTTTTCTGTCATACGCTGCACATCTCACCAATTTGCTTTGTCATTTTGGAAGGAGAGTGCAATTATCATAAATATCTCACGGCACTCACTTTGTCGTCCCCACAGAGCCGGCAGGACCGCAGAGCCGTCCTGCCTGTAAAGATTCAAGAGTTGCCTCCTTTTTACTCTCCTTTGTATCCTGTGGTGAAAACAGGTGCTTTTCTCTTAGCGCTAATACTTATGGTGGCCTATTCTTACCTCTTAAATGAGGTTTCATGAATGTCACAAATGAAGTCAAAGTGCAACCCCATTGATTAGGCTGGTAATTAAGATGTAAATGTGGTTGTGGGCTGGTGAGCGATCACACCTGCGATAATAGCAGAGTGCTGTTAACATCACCAGGGGTCTGAGTGCCATGCGGCGCGCTGCCTTATCAATGTTTGGAGTGATCTTCTGTTTAAATATAGGCTCTGCTTCTAATTCATGTTGTTTGCTGGTGTTGTGCTGCCACTGGCAGATACTGGGCTTCAAGGTAATGACAATTTTCTCTAGTGGGTGCAAGGCTTCCCGGATTATCTGCTCAGTGAAATGTGTCTCTTGTGTTAGCCACCTGGTTAAACAGAAGGCCATCGGAAGATGTTACAGTCCATGTGAGAATCACTTTTAAGTGCCAAATGCAATTAATGTGTAAGATTTTGTCATGGTGACAAATTCCCAGCTCATGTTGATGGAGCATACTGACACATAAGGCCACCAGGATGTCCAACTAGCTGAAAGTGCAATGAATCAAATCCCGTAATACATTTACATGGGTCCAAATTCATAAAGGCAAATATGCACCATAAGTCACTTATTATTTCCAGCATCCACTTTAGGAAGTTCTACGTTAACCTCCATATTTTCTACCTCACTGAGATGTGCAAACATTTGATGATTCACTCGCATATCATGTCTTTCTTTTGTGTGAATTTAGGTAGAGCAGGCATGTGCAGCCGCTGGCAGCCCTGCAGGGTTCAGGCGCTTGCACGTCTGTGTTAACAGTTTAGCTTCAGTGCCAGGTAGAGAATGAATGACACGGGGCAGGGTGGCACATCCTCGGAGATGTTTGTCAGGAGATGTCCCTCCCTTGTGCGTGTTTACACTCATAGGGGCCACACTTGGCTGTTAGCGGGGAAGAAAACTGGGAAAACAGCCATCTTGTGAGAGCCAAGTCTCTTACTGTGAATATTAAAGAGAGACAGAGAAGGAGAAAGAGAGAGAGAGAGAGAGAGCTATCTGGACAAAACAAAGCTGGGTTTTGGAGAGCCCGGAGCACATAATAAGCGCGGCTTTTTCACTGCACACCCAGAGCACTCTGGAAAAGTGGGGAGGCCGCTGAATGGGAAAGGAAGTAATAAAAAAAGCAAACTTCTTTGAAAAGATTCCTATGTGTGTGTGTGTGTGTGTGTGTGTGTGTGTGTGTGTGTGTGTGTGTGTGTGTGTGTGTGTGTAAGTCCATATTCATGTTTGTGAATGTTGGCAGCTATCTGCCTGAGTGATGACAGCACACGGCCTACCTGTATTACTGTCTTGATGTGAAAGAAACCTTTTTTTTTCCTTTGGTTCTGAAGCCACAGAACGACTCCTGTTTCTGACCATAATGTAGCATCATCATCATGGCAGGAAGACGGTAGGCAGATATGTGCTGTTTTCCTCTCAGCAGACGTTTGATTGGGGTTAAAAATCAGCAGCTCGCCAAAAGAGACAAGTCAAGAGGTAGGTGACAGAGTCAAAAGGGCAGTGGAGTTTGATGAGGGTCTGATTGTCATCCTGTCTGACACGCAACCTAAATGAGCTAAGAGAGTGGGGCTGTTTGGTTTCAGCAAACACACACACACAAGAACTGGTGCCCAAGTGTTTGACTTTTAGGCCTTTTAGGCACTAAAACATGCAGAATTCCCTTTTGTGGGAAGCTTTCAAAGCCTTGAAATCATTTTAGTTTTTTAAGATGAATGTTTCTGCATTGGAAGGTTTTTGTTGAACTTGGGAAGAGAGATGTACAGGAGCAAGTAAACAAGAGAAGGAAAAGAAAAGGGAAAGAGGCGGAAGCGAGAAATGAGACAAAAGAAGCAAATTGGGGCTGTGGCTGCTCCAGTAATCAGGGACCTGACTCCTCTGATGTCCCGCATCCGACTAGACTTCCACAAATAAAGAATGCCCCGTTTACCTCTGGGCAGGTTTCACCCCTCTGCCTCTCTCCCATGTCAACATGGTAAACAACTACATTATAGCAAAATTATGTTTTGCGTCAATTTTAAAAGACGTGCCACATTGGTGGAGTTTTTTTTTCTTTTCTTATCCTTCTTGTTTTATCATGCGGTTACAAAAACATACACCGTCAGGGCAACTTCCCCTCTGATGCACACACGCTCTCTCTCTCGTGTGGTCACAGAGACACATGAGACCTCACATAGAGCAACGCTGCTCCTCCCGACAAAAATCGCTGATTTTAACCACTCCAACCTCAATGCAATATAATGTCTGCATGTGCTTGTTTTAAAGCGCAGTTAAGCATCACAGGGCGTCATATTTAGTGCTGTTTTCTTTATTGAGACGATTGAGCGGCACAGATGGAGCAAAGTACCCACTGAAGTAGCCGTTCATGAAATCCGTGATGCTGGCATGGCCCTTAGGACACACATTAGGGGAGCTGCTATTGCAGCCAATATCAATACATCCACATATATAAGGCAAATAAAGTTAAGACTAAGCAGAAAGAAGAGGACGTCTTCTTTGTGTGTTTAGAATCTGACAACAAACGAAGAATTTTAAAACAAAACAATTTGCAGGAAGGAGGAATTTCTGACCTTAGTTCCCACTAGAGGCTTTTCCAGGTGCCAGAAAGATGGAGTCTGAGAGTGCCATGAGGGCTCCGCCTGCCTCCCACAATCATTTTACCCTCTGTAGCTCCAGGCTGGTCAGGGACAAGCCGGAGATCAATAGCTTGCGTTTGCCCACAGCAGTGCCATTCCTCAGCCGAGACACTGATGCTAACTATCAATAGCAATAAGGGCCTGTCTGAGACACAGTTAACTGCTGGTTGACCAACACAGCTGTCTGGCGGCAGTTGATAAACATCTTGTGCCCAGAGTTGCAGCGAATAAACCACTTGATATGTTTCAGCTCTGTGGGTGCATTTACGGTAAGAATGCATGCGTGTTTTTGTGTGTTTTACGTGGCTTGTCTGCAGGCTCGGTGGTTACCTGCAACGCTGCCCTGTTACGTGCTTCCACCGCTCGCCCTGCCTGCTTTGTGGCTGTGACGAAGACATGGCGTGTGTGTATTCTGTACATTCTGTGTTTACAAGCGTGTGAAGTAATGTCGGGATAATTCAATCTGTAATTTTTAGTTTTGCTTCCAGGTTCTTAAAAATACATAAACACTCAGCTTTCTGGGGGTGATGTCTGTAATTTCTTCAAGATGTTTAGAGAGTATGGTTCCTCTCTAACCTCCAGCCTTAGTGGTGTGTGTCAGTGTAATCCGGCTCCATTCTGTGAAACGTATAACCATCTAAGCATCTCCCTTCATCCAAATATCATTCGTCAATGTCATATGAAAGCAGAATGTGTTTTTCAAGAATACGAAGGAGCTACAATTGGGAGTCTTGGTGGTGGTCCAGTCCCATGGTGTTTCTCGTTAATGCAACTCAAGCGAGCATGTTTAATCAGATACAATCAAGTGAAATTGTATCACAACAATTGAAGGATTTCATGATTGCACCTCTGTGACTGGGAGTATCTATTCAGAAAAAAAGTCAAGTGCATGATAATGGGAAACAGAAATTAAGTTAATAAGCTTGAAGAACAAAAGCTGTAGGTACTCAGTGCATACAACAGATGGTGATAAGTAAGATTAATTCATTATTAAAGGATGAATCTGTTTTTATGTTTTGTGCACTCGTGTTTTTTTGTGTGGAAATGCATTTATTCATGCATTTACACTATGACTTTTTTTCCAGTGAAAGACTGTTTGCATACAATGCAGCAGGGGATGGATTTGGATTTCTGTTTGAGTGCTCTCTGCCTGGTGTATCTGGTTTCCAGTTACACCAGTCAGGAGGACGCTGCTGACTTCTCTCACTAATAACTGGGAGGTCGAGGCTCTTTGTCAGGGATCCTTCAGCACTCATCTCTAAACAATTATACACTTGTACCTGAGTAGTTACAGCTGCTAGCTCACACACAATCCCTCAGAGTGGGTAGTCACAACTGACTGTACTGGTGGCACATGCAAATACACACACACACACACACACACACACACACACAGACAATCAACAGTGTTGAACGTGCAGGATGCCTGTGATGTGCCAGCGACCTCCTGCACCCAGGCGACACCCTTGAATGTTTGCTTGTTTTCCCTGAAGCAGGCCGGTACTGAAAGGAGGTGTCTGTAACTGCAGCTGAGATCATGTAAAAACAAACACGGCCCATTGATATCGGGTGATGCTCCAGGAAGTTGTCAGGGGGCACAATGGGGGGAGACAATCTACGGGATGAGTGGTGGCAGGGCTGCTGGAGGACAATAGAGAGGGTTTGATCTCTTAATTAATGGAGGCCATACTCTGCTGCTGCAGGTACTGAATTTTCATGCAGGCGATTTCTCAGCTGGGTTTCTTTAGCAACAAAAAAACCGAGCTGGAGATGCGGCATGATTGTATGGAGCACAAAGTCATTTCACCCCAAACTTTAAATAGAGTTCTTTATAGTTTTTTTTCTGTATCCTTAATGATATTTCTTTTCTTTTTTTTCTGTTCTTTTCTTTTTGCCAATTAAAATTTGATTTTAAAATGGGGACTAAGATAAACAATTTCTGAAGTTTTTAATTATTACTAAATCAATTAATCAATAAATCAAATGATTTTCTGTATAAAGTTGCTGCTTTTGGGCACCTTGAACAAATCTATTATGAGTCCTAAAAGTGACAGCGTGTATGACTTGATAGAAGGAAAATGTGGGCTTATTTCTTTATTTTTTTTAGCACGAGACCAGCTTACAACAATCCCTTTAATCAAGCTCCTAATCCTTTTGAAAGACGTCAGCATGCCATTAATAAGGCCACGCACTACTTGATATGTGTGTTAGGAATGATGGAGGTCAAGGGCTTCAAGTTCCTTCTTATTTATTTAGAGGAAATTAGAATGTATTTTTAATCTGCTATATATTTTCAGAAATGTAACTTTAAATATAACCACGTTTGTTTGTATCTTTTACAGTAAACCTACTTGATTTTTTTAGAAAAGTGTTCTTATTTTATGGCTTTCTTTTCTGACATGTAAACCCAGCCTGTCAGTGTAAAATTGACTCATCTGATGGATGACAAAACTGGAGTGACTCTGCATCCTCGTGAACCTAAAACCACCAAGTCTCGCTTCTTCTCTCCCTCCTTGGCCCACCCCAGCTCCTGCTATCATAACCACAGTGAAACTCACGCACACGCACGAGCAGCTGACCCAGATGAAGGCCTGATCCAGCTAGTTGTAATTCACTCAGCGTTGCATCGGGTAGAGAAGCAGGACCGTGAATAGAAACCCACCACGTGTTGAACGCGGTGTCAGACAGGAAAAAAGAAGGGGGGTGTCTTTCTTTTTTTTCTTTTTTGTTAGAAATGCACCGTGTGAGGATCACTAACAGCTCCAGGTTTGGGAGATTCCCCGCTTTAAGTACCACATTATGCGCTCAAACTAACGCTGTTTCTGAGCTGTATGATCAATCATGACATGTCAGTGATAACAGTGAATGATGGCAGACCCTCTGTGATACGCCGCGCGCGGTATCGATTGCGCGTAACAGACAAATGCGCAGGTATTGTGCGTCAAAGGCTTCACTGAGAGAAAAAAACAACTCTTTTTCATTTTGATAAACAGCAACTGGTGGGCCTATATGACGCATGAATAAGATATTTTCTTGTTAATTTTCTTTTTTTTCAAAAAAGGGTATATCAACAATTTCACATTTAAAATTTAAATATTTGATATTATTTTTTTCTGTGCAATCTGTTTTATTTGTGATGAAATTTACTTTTAAAACCGAAGAGTGGACTGAAATAATAGTCTGCTTTACACTTGTGTAAGGCAGAAAGACAAATGAATGTGTTATTAGGCCTATTATTATTATAAATTATTATTTATTTATTTATTTTAATGCAGCCAAACGCAAATGCTTTAAAAATGTAAATAATTTGAAAAAAAGTTAAGAGTTTGAAACTTTTTTTTCACCCAGGTGCTGACTTGTGTCCGCCTGCGTTATTCAGACTGTTAACACTGTATCCTCGCCATCCCGAGTGAATCCCATTTAAAATGTCTGCCGCTCGGCTGGGCTGCAAATCACCCTGTTTACAATCTCACACCAACACTCACATCAATTAACTGGCCATTGATTTTCCCGCCCGGGACATTACAATATTGCAGACCCCCCCACTCGCACGTCCCCCCCTCTCCCTGCAATTTCAACTTTGGTGCTCATAATTGCATGAGCTTTTTAACAGCGCGCGTGCACACTCCTCCCCCCTCCCTTCTGATTGCAAATGAACATTTCTTTGGTTCTGTTAGTCACACCTTTTATTATTATACATAGGCCTATATGGCCAAAAAGTTCAGATATTCATTTTTTAAAAACATAACAAATAAACACGCATATAGCTACTCCCACAGAGGCATAATCAAATCCTAACTCAAATTATGGTTCATTATTTGCCATAACATGCTGATAAAGTAGATCACTCGGGGCCATCAGAGGTATTTGATTTTCCTCTTGCTCTCTCCTTTTTTCATGAATAAGTAAATAGTAAGGCTTTTGTCGAAACTAAAAGATAGCTGACACAAGAGTGGACCAGATCCATCTCGCCTGCAGCTGCTCTTTAAATATTCAGTGAAAAATAATGGCATCCGAGGCATCACCTATAGTAACATTATTATCTTCATTTCTCAAAATCAGCCCGACTGAGAGCTTCGTTTATCTTTTTCAGGTAATAAATCTACTCGACTCAGCGATCACGTGAAGCTCCCGTTGGGACCTCTTGCCCTCTTAAAACATCTTAACTGAAGGCCTCCTCCTTAAAGAGCGGATAATTATTCTTATGATTATTATAACAATAATCATAATAATGTGAAATTTCAATTACTTTAAATGAAGATGCTGTGTGAAATAACTTGTTGCAAAAGAGTGACAAAATATCATTTTCTTTTTATATAAAGGAATTTATTCTGACTTTTACTCTACAAATATTCCACGAAATGTCCAGGGGAAAAGGAAAAAAAAGGGAGAGTGTGGGAAAATACAAGTTTCTCAGCAATTAAGTGATGTGAGAGGGAGATGAGTGCACGTGATGCGGTTGTGTAGGTGCAGTTCAATTATTACCTAACAAATGCATTTTTAGGTTGGAAATTAAAGCCTACAGACTTCAGTCTCTCCGCTGTCTCTCTCCCATCTTCCGCTCGCGCTGTCGACGTTTGGCTCTTCTGTGCGCAAAGAGAAAGCGAGAGACATAGAGAGGGAGGAGTAGGAAGAGGAGGGGGAGATAGAGAGGAGAGGAGGTGGAGGTGAATGGTAGCGTGACTGAATATCCCGGTGGCCAATCAAATCTCGATGGGTTGGGCTCGGGGTTTGTCCCACTGCCGCACGGGCCCTCAAAGTTTGTTTATTCGCGGAACGCAGTGTGTGATGAAAACGTGTTAGTAAGTGACTCCCTTTCTGCTAATCATAATCAAACGTAACAGACTGGGACGTCGAATTGCATCGCGGACCTCTTTTTTCTTTCTTTTCAAATAATTTTTCATCTGGAAAAGCGCTCTGCCGGTTGCCATTTACGCACGGAACATGCTTGCGTTTTAGTGCACCGGCAGCCCCGCTTCAAAGTAGGTGCTCTGCACACAAGAGCTGAATTACAACCATCCGAATGCGAGAGCGGAGGAGAGACAGCCGAGTTGTACAGAGAAGAAAGTTGGTTGGAGATCGCGGAGGTCTAGAGTTGTGCTGCACATCTACAGGAGGGGAGGAAAAGCAAAGAAAAACTGTGATCGCGGCTTGATCGATGCAAGATTGAAAGATACTGTCGCAGGAATGAACTCGAGACGTTGACATTCCCCTGTACTACTCAAAGATAAGCTTCGGCTTGGCTCACAGAAGGGGTTAAAACCATATCTAAAGGGAGTTTGGAAAACCCAGCCTTTCTTCCCATACGGATCAAGTCATTGGGTGGGAGCTGAGAGAGAGACAAGAGTCCCCAGCAAATCAGGAGCTAATTGATTAAAGAGGCTTCATTTGAATAGGAGGGGGGCTGGCGAGGTGCCAATCGCCTTTCAAAGGAGCCCCCCCTCCCCTCCCCCTTTCTATGATTAATCGCAGAGCATTATTGATAATCATAACGGGGCACATGCGCGGTGGATGGGCTCGATTTACGTAATTTTTGAGGAGGTTTTGTAGTCATTTTTTTATTCTTTGCCTGCTGATGTGCCAGCCAGCATGTCGCGGAGGAAACAAGCGAAGCCGCAACACTTCCAATCCGACCCTCATCTGCCTTTATCGGAGCACAATGGTGAGTCCAAGTAAACTCTCGCTGCTTTTATCCACGCACCGGCAATTTCTCACACTTTTTAGGTGTTTTATGACGACAGAGGGGACAGGCGATCGTTAGGAGTTACACTTTGAATCTGACTTTTTGTTATCAGCACTTGTTTTGTTTCTTTAAAAAAATATAGCCTATTCGATGATAATCTGACTTTTAACTATAACTTGGTGGTTAATTTTTCTTCAAACTCACTTCAATCCAACTGTAATATGAATTTAGTTACTTTTCTCCTTTTTCCTAATTCAGTTATTGATACAAACAACTCAGTTTAGAAATTATTTTCTCCTTTCTATGTGTTTTTTCACTCTTCTTTTTTTGTTTTAACAACTTTTTAGTCTACCTTTTTTTCTTCCTTTTCTTTTTTAAAGTATAAAACCCTTGGCCGGTGTAGTTTTTGGTGTTGTCCTTGTGTTTGAGCGGTGAGCCGACATGGACCACCCTGTCGCTTCTGCGACTCCAAACTTCTCCGGCGTCCCGGACACAGAAACATCCCCTTCCGCGTCTTTCTGCCCCGCGCTGTAAACTCGAAAAGCTGCACTGTTTTCCCTCTTTTTATGAAAATACCTTATCAGCGAGCTGTTTTCACACTGCTGTTTTTATTGCCACAAGTTGAAATAAAAGCAGAGCTAACAACGCCAAAAAACGTTGAAAACACTTTTTGTTTATTCGTTAAAATATTGTTTTATTTGTTCTGTAAATTTTCTAAAGCGATTTTTCCATTTTACTCATCCTTTATTCTTTCCTGCACCAATTGCATCATCACGTTAAAGCTTGCACACTGTTGAACACACACTCACACACAAAAATTACACAAGCGCTTTTTGTTTTATTACTAAATAAACGATCGCTTTTTCTCAACTGAAATACACGCAGATAAATCCTGGTTTTATTTTTACTAGTTTTGTTTGATTAAAGCAACGAAGAGAGAAATGAATGGATTTCCACCGCCATTTTTGAAAATGTGACAATATGTATGTTTATTTGAACAAAATAAGAAGAAACTCGCTTCAACCCCTTTGCAACTTAGGTGTGAGATGAATTTAAGTGGCAATCAGAAGTGCAATTTCGGAATTAAGAGCTATCTTTCAACATAACACAATCAAGTTGCATTTAATTCTTAATTTAAAATTTCGTTAAGATTAACATTTTAAAGACAAACTACACAGATAAATAAGACTTGTTGAAATGATAAAGAAAAATGAGATGAACGCTTTGAATAAGGTTCATGACGATGCGTTGCCACGTTCAAAGGCCTATTTTCATATTTTTGAAAAATCTACTGTATTCATTTTGAGATATTACACAACTTAATCCTTCTATGCAGCTTTTTTAATTTTCTTACACAATATTTATATTTTTATAATTCTATTTTACTTCCCAGAAAATATGTTTGATTCCAAAAGAAGGAAAAAGAGATTAAATAGGAAAATTAAAAACTCTTCTGGTGGTGACTTCTTATATAAGGCCTATAAATGTAATATATAGTGTAAATATATTCTCAACAGCTCTTTGTGTTTAGTGCAACCTGAAAAGCATGTGCAGCTCATTTGAAATAAGCACTGAAAGTCATGCACAGAAGCGTATTTTCAGCCCAGTTCATGTGATTTTTAGGAACTTGATGGTTAATGCAAAAACCAGTTAATTCCCGAGTCCTGTTTTTTCCTTAAAATCTAATAAAGGAGGAGTAATGAAGAGTCACTCTTGTCACCAACTCTAGTAGACTGCAGAATGCTGAATTCCCCAATTATGTCCAATACTATTCCACATATTAAAATACCTTGCAAGTGTCTTGTGTGTGTGATTATGGGAGCAGGGAGATGTTGTCATAAAGTTTGGGGGTATTTTGCTGAGACAGTGTTCATAGTGAATGTGCAGAGTTTTGTGTAGAATCGTGAAAGCCGGAAGTGGAACAGAAAGTTGTTGTGTTTGTAGCTGAGCTCGGTGATGCTGAGGGGCTGGATCTGCTGGGAGGTCGGAGTGAGAGCCACAGAGGGTGGGATGGTGAGCTGTTTTAACCTTTGCCAGTGTCCCTCTGTGTGGAGGTGATCAGAGTTCAGGGCCCAGTGTGTTCCTCTCTGCTTTCCCATTGACCCTGCTGATCAGAACTGCAGGCGGCCCAGCAAGGCCTCGGCTTCTTTCTTTTTTTCATTTAAAATGTGTGACTGTGAGGCCTTATCAAAGTTGTGGTCATTCCCCTCAAATCTTATCAGAATGCCCCCCCCCAGAAGGGAGATTGGCAGTGCAGCCCCCTCTGCACTGTTCTTCCCTGCAAACACAGTCGCTCGTCAAGTTGCCAGTGTTTATGTGGTGTGAGTCTAGGTGTAGCATGAAGGACTCGCTTTGTCTTTTTCCCTCCCCTTAAGCTTTAAGCATGTCACCAGGGCAGAGCTTTAGACTTGAGTCTCGTCGTGGACCACGGCAGCTTTAGTGGAACCCCATCTAGTGTTCACTGGGATGGAGACGGTGTGAGCAGAAACCCTCCCGAAGTTACAAGTGTCAAGAGGCTCACAGAGGGCCCCCTGCGAAAAATAATGTAGGCTCTCTCAAAGCTCTCCGTCAACTTTTTTCGTCTAATCCTCGCTTTCTCATCTCTCATATTCATACTTTGCTCAGTCTCTTCGAGGCTCTGTCCTCCTGCTCTTTGTCTTTCCTGATGCCCTTTAGCCCTGCCCACTGCTTACATTGTGCTCTTGATAGAGATTCTATAGAAGTTTTACACACTCCTTCATACCAGCTTGACTTTATCTTGATTTTAATTCGAAGTTAATCCTTGCTATTTTGGGAATTAAGCCTAATGCTAGCATCTGCGCAGTTGGCTATACTTGTCTTTTGTGGACAGTGGATTTGTAGTGATGCATTGACTAATTTTTTATCCTTTTCTGGACATCAGGTAAAGTTAGGAAGAGTTTAAAGAAAAAAAATGTTGCTGTGTTGAAATTATTTTAATGTTAAATTTTTTCTGTCACACAAAAGTCAGAGTTCGGCAACTTTGATTGTCGATTGCAGGATATATTTTCCTCCATTTTTCTATGTTTTTATCATAAAAATCTTACTAAAGTTTTTAGCTGATTTTTTTTATTTCATATTCCAGGAATATTTTTTCTCTTGTTAATATTAATAATATTTTATTTACTTTTAAAAAAAAATCCCTCCCAATAAAATACTGTTAAACTTTAACACATTGTTTTTGTTAAAGAAAAGATGTGTATGAATGTAAAGGTGAATTATTTTAAATTCAGAAAAGCTTTCTTTTTTTGTGCAATATTTGCAAACTTGAGTGCGCACACACACACTTAAATCCAAAAATATATATATATTTTATTTACGGTTAAATCTACGTCTCAGAAGTTTTGCGAGGCAGTTTCTTTTTTTGTTTTTCCTCCATTCACCGACATATGAATGGCTTGTCTTCACACTCATTTGTGTAAAGTCAGCCTTGAGAAAAGAGTAAAGGTGTTTCTTTAATCTTCACATCTTTCAAACTATGAATCAAACACTTTTTTTCTTCTTTTTTCTCCCAAAATTAACGCTTGTGGTGTAGATCGGTGGGTGAGTGAAGGAGGGGGCTTAACATGAAAAGTTATCATTAAAGTTGAGTCTTCCCTGTTTGCATGGTTTGGTGGTGTGAGGGCCGGGGTTTACTGTCATGGCAACTTTGCGTGATCTGATGTCTCTGAGCGGAGAAACATTGAGGGAGATAATCCCTGAATTAAACAGGATCTGCTTTGAGTCGACTGAGATGAGCAGGGCCAGGCTGTGCCGACGATCCCCGCCGCTCCCATGCTGCTTGAACAATGGAAAGGCATCCTGTCTCTCTGTGGGGCAGGGCTGCACTTCTCTGGGTTTCATTTGCAAATGAATTCTTGGCCCTGATGAAAGTGTTGAGGGGGCCAGAGCCACAATGAAAGGGATTCATAGAGAAATGCAATTTGTAAATCAACTTGTATGTTAAATAGCAAGATTTTAGTTTGACAAAGAGGGAAATGAATAAGGAAAGTCTGGAGCACAGCAGTGGCTCTGGGGGCAGGGTGTCGTCTCGCCTTTTCACTCTCTGACTCGTCCCGTTTATTAAAATGGAAAAATTTGAAAACCTGTTTCTCTGTGCCTGTCAAAGGAGCCTTATTGTTTTTTTTTAATTTTGCCTGAGTTGCAGCAGAAGTTTTTGTTTCAGTATTTCTTGTTCTGTGAGCTGGTGTGTCCAGTTTGTTTGTGTTGGCAAGTTTTGGATGCTTACTCTCCAATGCTTCCTGCTCTCCAGCGTTGACCAAGTGTTTTTAGTCAAATTGTCTCTTATTTTCTCTTTTTTTCCCCCCTGTTAATTTTTTTCACAGAAGAATTTGATGACCACTTATCCTGTATGTGATAATGTCTGAGTTTATTGAATTATAAATCAAAAGTGTAATGACATAAAAAAAATTTGTTGGATGAAGAAATACATTTTACCTCTGTAAATAAATATGCCATAACTTTTCAATCAATTAAACATACTTTTTTTTTCTTTTTTACCCTGTTTTGTTTTACTTTGTCTAGTGAGTGTATGTAGCTGTGTGGGTGCCACAGGCTCTGTTGTTCTTGTCTCGTTGTGATTGCAGGCTGAGTGGATACAAATTAGTTTACTGACATAGATAACCTGTCCAAGATGCCCATAGTTGGCTGAAAATGAGCAAAGTTGACAGCAAATTGAAAGTCTAATACGTCCTTCAAATGCTTGATTTGAGCCAAGTGGACAAGCAGACTTTGAAGGGCATGGAATATAGGAAATCAATGCCTTTCTATGAAATTTCATTAAGACCCAATGTCCTCACTTCACTCAATTCTATATTTTGATAGATTATCTGGAGAAAATTATTAGCTTTGGTTTGGCTGATGAAACCCAGATGTACATCTTCAAAGATCACTTTTAAGAAATATTTGAGTAGTTCCCATTGATTTTGTATCCCCTTATCATGTTTCAGAGGCTACTGCATTGAATAAGGCCTCTTCTCATTTCTGTTGGCTTATTGTTGCCTTTGGATCGGTGTTTTTGTGAGCACATCAAAAGGATAAGTGTAAAACTGATTAACTTAAGATTAACAACAATGGAATTTGAGGAGATAAAGCTGCTTCTTCAGCTGCAAAACATTTCTAATCACTAATCCTCTGTTTCCTCTTTTTCAGGGGACACAGAACTTTGCTCCGAGGACGCCCCCAGCAAGGAGTCAGACGCCCATGTCTGCAGCAGATGTTGTGCTGAGTTCTTTGAACTTTCAGATCTTGAGGAACACCAGAAAAATTGCACTAAGAATCAGTTAGTTCTGATAGTGAATGAAAATCCTGCCTCCCCTGCCGGAACTTTCTCACCTGGGTCTCCTCCGCATAATCCCGACGACCAGATGAATGACATAGCTAATAACACTGATCAAACAGAGTGCAGTGACCTTTTGGAGCCTAATACCCTTGAAAAAGACGAATCCATGGATGTGGATGTGTCTGGAATGAGCAGTGGGCATGAAGAGGAAAGCAGTCAAACAGAGAGCAGGAGCCCCATCAATACAGTCAGTAGCCATGTGGGCAGGGGCACCTCCGGCCCTGCAGTAGGTACATCAGCTATCTCTGCCTCTCTACCTCAGCTCAGTAACCTAACTGAACTGGGGAACTTCTCCATGATCAACAGTAATGTCATTATTGAAAATCTGCAGAGCACCAAAGTTGCTGTGGCTCAATTTTCACAAGAAGCTAGAACAAGTGGGGGCCCTAGGGTGGCAGTGCCAGCCCTAATGGAGCAGCTTCTAGCTCTGCAACAGCAGCAAATCCACCAGCTGCAGCTAATCGAGCAAATTCGCCATCAGATACTGCTATTAGCATCCCAATCTCCAGAAATGCAGGTACCCCCAACAACTGCTCCAGGCACAATGGGTCCTGCTGCCAGCCCACTGACCACACTCAGCTCCCATCTTTCCCAACAGCTGGCTGCAGCCGCAGGCCTAGCACAGAACCTGGCAAGTCAGTCAGCCAGTATCAGCAGCCTGAAACAGCTGGCTGCAGCAGCACAGCTACCTCAGTCCAACCCCAGCACCAGTGGGACATCTCAGAGCATTACCACACTGGGACCATCAACAGTTAATCCCCAGTCCTCTGATAAGAGGCCTGGTGTTTTGAGCAGCCTCCACTCTCAGCTAAGCAACTCCTCGATTGCTAAGTCATCAACGCCAGCATTTGGAATTGGTAGCTTGTTAAGTTCTGCAGTGAATCCCCTTCTACCTCAGCCCCCACCTGGAAACCCCATGTTCTCTAGCTCCCTGCCCAGTGTTGGCACTACTGTAGAGGACCTCAACTCTTTAGCAGTTCTAGCCCAGCAGAAGAAAGGCAAACCACCAAATGTCACTTCATTTGAGCACAAGAGCAGCTCTGATGATGCTTTCTTCAAACACAAGTGCAGGTTTTGTGGCAAGGTATTCGGGAGTGACAGTGCCTTGCAAATCCACCTGCGCTCTCACACTGGCGAGAGACCATACAAGTGTAATGTTTGTGGCAACCGCTTCTCCACCCGAGGTAACCTGAAGGTGCATTTTCAGCGTCATAAAGAAAAATACCCACACATCCAGATGAACCCCTACCCTGTTCCTGAGCATCTAGACAACATACCAACAAGCACGGGCATTCCATACGGCATGTCCATGCCCCCTGAGAAACCTGTCACTAGCTGGCTGGACAGCAAACCAGTTTTGCCCACGCTGACGTCCTCTGTCGGTATGCTGCTGCCACCAACCATGCCGAGCCTGCCCCATCTCATAAAAAAGGAAGATCACTCGATAGCCATAACAAGCCCATCTGCTCCAACAAAGAATGACTCAGGTGCTGCCGAGCCTTCAGCTAAAAGTAACGAAGGAGTATCTGAAGAGGTTGAAGGTGCAACTTTGCCTACCTCGAATGGAAAAAATGAAGAAAGCAGCCACTCTTCAAGCCTAATGACAAATGTGAGCTCTGTCTCTGATAGTATTGCTGAGTATACAACATCTAACAGCCCACCCATGATGACCAACCCACTCATGCCCCTTCTGACTGATCAGTTCAAGGCTAAGTTCCCCTTTGGAGGTATCTTGGATCCCCTCCAGGGGTCAGAGACCTCCAAGCTGCAGCAGCTTGTGGAAAACATTGACAGGAAGGTGACAGACCCAAATGAATGCGTCATCTGTCACCGGGTGCTGAGCTGTCAAAGTGCTCTGAAAATGCACTATCGCACTCACACAGGGGAAAGGCCCTTCAAGTGTAAAATCTGTGGTAGAGCGTTTACCACCAAGGGAAATCTTAAGACACACTACAGTGTCCATAGGGCCATGCCTCCCCTTAGAGTTCAACACTCCTGCCCTATTTGTCAGAAGAAGTTCACCAATGCGGTGGTTCTGCAGCAACATATTCGCATGCACATGGGTGGACAGATCCCCAACACCCCCTTGCCAGAGAGTTATCCAGAGTCCATGACATCTGATACTGGTTCATTTGAGGAGAGAAACTTTGATGATCTAGACAACTTCTCTGATGACAATATGGAGGGTATGGAGGAGGGCCCTGATAGCAGTGTGCCTGACACCCCTAGGTCAGCCGATGCTTCTCATGACAGTCTTTGTAACTCCCCAACACCCCTTGAAATGGCAGGTCAGGAGGGGCAGGAGAAAAATGGTCAAAAGAATGCTCAAAATAATGAAACGGAGGAACCGCCAACCAGCCACATGAAGGTTAGTGCAAATGGCTTACTTGAGGGGGATTGCTTCACCAATGATTCCTCATCTCTGGGAGGGGATGTTGAAAGCCAAAGCGCCGGGAGTCCAGCTGTGTCAGAATCTACCTCCTCCATGCAGGCGCCATCCCCCACTAGTGTACATCCACAGCTTCGTAAATCCCCTAGCCTCGAGGAAAGGCACCAGAGGGCCTTATCTTTGGACCACACCAGTGCAAGCCTCTTGCAGTCTCACCCCTCTAATGTTGGAGCCCTGGACCTGACATCTGTCAATCCATCAAAAGACTCCCTGGGCATGATATTCCCTTACCGTGAGCGTAACACCATCAGGAACACATCCTGTGACATCTGTGGGAAGACCTTTGCATGTCAGAGTGCCTTGGACATTCACTATCGAAGCCATACCAAAGAGCGACCGTTCATTTGCACGGCTTGTAACAGAGGTTTCTCCACCAAGGGCAACCTCAAGCAGCACATGCTAACTCATCAAATGAGAGATCTGCCCTCACAACTCTTTGAGCCATCAAATACCAGCCTGTCATCCAGCCCAACCCCTTCCCTCCTGTCTGTTGGCTCTCTCAACAAACCGGAGGTCAACGGCTTCCTCCATGGCCTCCACCCAGAGTACAAGGACGTTCCCCCAGGCATGGTCACATCATCTGCTTCCACCTCCCCAGTGCTGTCTGCTGCTCCGCCACGCAGGACGCCCAAACAACACTTCTGCAACACCTGCGGGAAGTGTTTCTCATCCTCCAGCGCTCTTCAGATCCACGAGAGAACCCACACAGGGGAGAAACCCTTTGCCTGCAGCATCTGTGGTCGAGCTTTCACCACCAAAGGAAACCTCAAGGTGAATTTTGCTTCTCCCCCTGAAAGTTTGTGCGTGAGAATGTTGTTGAAAAATGAGTCTTAGAGCAGCTTTTTTTTGTTTTATATGGTATATCAGTGTGCTTCACAGTTGTGTAATTAATGAAAGGAACAGCTTTGTGGGAGAAAAATGAGCTGAGTGGAAAGGCTGAATCATGCAGCTAATATGATTATTGGGGAGAAATCTAAGAGTGTGACCAGCTAAGAATGATTGGATGCACAGAGTTAATTATCACAGTGAGCTGGGTCACTCTGTTTTTTTCCATAACAGATTCTCTAAAAGATGTCACAAGGTTAAATTATTAAACAAAGTATCTGCTCAATGATCTACAGGAACTCCAAGTAAATAATACGCTCTGAATATAAAATCATATTAGTTATTTTTGAATGAGTCAATTATTCATCTTGTGAGGAATTTAGGTTACTTGCTTAAATTTGATTTGGACTTCACATATACTTTATTAATGCTGGTATTCTGAAGTTTAAGTGACCCCAGTATAATATCAGAAAAAGTTTCTGTTAGAAAAAATTTTTTTCTAACAGAATTGTCGAAATGTATCTTTTAAAATTTTTAAGATATCTTTGTGAGAAAAGGAATTGGCTGAAGTGAAATGTCACATGTAATACTGTCCGGAGCAATGAAACTGGACAGAACAATTTTACCCTGAGCCCTTCGGTCCCCTCGTGAGATGAGCAAATTAAACTTTAGATTAAACACTGTGTATCAGTCTTGCCAAAATGAGATGTTTACACCGTTCTGGTACCTCTTGCAGCATAGCCATCTAACAGTCTGCTGCACGCAGGGTGTGAAGCTATTTTAATACAGTCAAGCATTATGATTATTTTTTCCATTGCATCATCTCATGTGCAGCTCCTCTGGCCAAGTTTGTAAACATCACTAATTTTCATCCCTCTCATTGCTGTGTCTCTCTCTTCCCCTCCTTCAACTCCCCTTCTCCCCCCTCCCTCTCTGTCTCTGTAGGTTCACATGGGCACACACATGTGGAACAGTGCTCCTGCCAGACGTGGCCGCAGGCTCTCTGTGGATGGTCCAATGGCCTTCCTGGGCACAAACCCAGTCAAATTCCCTGAGATCTTCCAGAAAGACATGGCATCAAGGGTGAGCAACGGTGACCCAGGCAGTTTTTGGAACCAGTACGCTGCAGCCTTCTCCAACGGCCTGGCAATGAAGACGAACGAAATCTCTGTCATCCAGAATGGAGGCATCCCGCCCATGACAGGTGGCGTGGGAAACGGGGGTACCTCTCCCATAGGTGGCCTCACAGGCAGCTTGGACAAGCTGCACAACACAGAGCCCAATGCAGCTCTGGCTGGTTTGGAGAAAATGGCCAACACAGAGAACGGGGCCCACTTCCGGTTCACGCGCTTCATGGAGGACAATAAAGAAATCGTCACCAATTAGAGCTTATGTCCTCATATTGGACACAGACATGCGAAGATGCCTGAAGGCATACTGTACACACATGCAGACACACACAGAAGATGAGAAGGAAGAAATCAAGACGAGGATAAACTGAACTGCTTTTCTCGCCACCGTATCTTTACGAACATGAGTGTGAAGACAAGTTGCTTTTTTGTACAATGTACATGTTATAGTTTTAAGGAGCTTATTTATTAGTGATTATAATCTTGCTTGAAAAAAAGTGAAAGCATTAACAGTTAGTTTTTGTTTATTTTAAAGCCAGAATGGGTATGTTTGGGTGCTTTAAAAATGTCCTTTTGAAACTTAGAAAACCTGGTTAGGTAACCTTACCTTGGCATTAAGTTATTTTCTGTCTGTAGTAGCTATAACCGAACTGTCTATGTTCATGTGATGCATTAGCCTCTGTAATAAGCAAACAGACTTGCTGTAAATAATGTACACTGATCTTCTGTAGATGGTCTAACATCTGTGTGTTCCCTCTTCCCGTATTTGAGACAAAACAATGACATTCAAGCAAGGGACAAAAATGATGTGGTAGTTCCTTTCTTTCCAGTTGTTATTTACCTTTATTTTATTTAAGACAGACAAAACATTGAAGTTTGCTATATTTCAAGAGTTTCTTTAGTGTTAACTTGTTTTGTTGTTGCAGTCTGTGTATTGTACTTTCTACTTTATTGTTTACTTCCATATTTTCCCCCTTGGTCTTTCTGTCTATCTTTTTTCCTCATAATTTGCTGTTGTTGAGAACAAGACAGCGACTCGGAGGGGAACATCGTTTCTGGTTTATTCTCTGGGTTTTTAGGAGCCAAGGCAGCCAATCAATTGAGATGGATTGTCCTTTTGTTTCTCAGCTGGATTTCCACGTTTGCTGCTATGTCCCAGCATCCTCACTGACATCAAGTGCAAAAGTTGTGTATTGAAGCTTCTGTAAATACCTTCAGATGTGGAAATACAAACTCCCTCGCAGAGAAAAATGTACATATTGCTCACAAAGTCCATTACGGCCAGGGGACAAAATGATAGTGTTTTTATAAATATAAATATATATTGGGTTTGACAACCTTCGGACTGTTACATGCACTTTCTTGGAAAGTTGGAAGATCTTTATGGGTCCAGTTTCTCTACACTTTAATACCTACTAACAACTAAGATACTGTAATTCTTTACTCTAATAATCAAATACATCAGTTTTCCAAAAGAAACAGTCTGTGTTTGTGTGCTTTCATTTTAAAGAAAAACAAGAATAAAAGAAATATTTTTGCAGCATGTTTACTCATCTATTTTTACAAATGTAAGTCTTAATTTCTAAAGAGAAACAGGATTTTAAAAAATCATATTTCATTAATAGAGTCATTTTATAGCAGCGGCTCAATGATTGGGTGAGGGTATTTTCCTCTTCGGTTGAAAATGATAGATTAACATCATTGACATTTTAAGTCATAATTTAAAGAATCATAATTTAAAGGCCAAAAGTCAGAAATAAGATTAATGAAAGGCTTTTTCCTTTTAAAAATATCTTCCGGCTATTTATTTAGAATTAGAAATAAATGTAAAACATGCTATTTGTCTCATTAAGATAAAACCAAAAGACATTTTAGTCCTTTCATATATTAATCATCAAGGATAAGTGCTTTTTGTTTTTTATAAAATTATTTACTTCTACAGACATATACAGGTGATGGTTTTTTATTTATTAGTCATATTTGACTTTTTATTTATTCATTTAGTAAATAAATTCTTTTCATATTTATAAAGTAATGTTTTCATACTTCTATGATACAAATGTCCTCAAGCAATATGCCTTTAAAATTGAGGCAAATGTAGTGATTACAGTGTATGCATGTATAGATTATTTATTTATTCGGAAGTGAGAGGCTGATTGTTGGATGAATCACTAATGTCCACTGAGGTGGCAAATGTACAAATATACCATCCCCACGCATAAATACACAAAAAATAGCTGTCAAATAGGTGTCTACATAATGGTTAAATATTTTTAGGGAATTTTTAAAAAATATTTTTTATTTAAAAAGTAAAAAAAAAAAAGCTTTTCACAAAGAGCTCGATGGTCTGATGATCTGCTTTAAATCTCTAAACAAGCTGTCAACCTTGCAAGAGTATCTGTATACAAATATTGATTATGTTTAATACCTTGGTTAAAAAATGTATTCAAACTGAAAACGTGCCCTTTTCTGTACTTCAACAGCTGCATTTCATTTAACACATCGTTGCATATCCTGAAATGTAGGATCTGTTGGTTTCTGTGCGGCGTCCTCAGGGCTCTCTCTCCTCTTTTTCCTCCTCTCCTCCACCAAACCCAAATGCCCAATATTTACGTTTTGGATTTCAAGACGTTGAAGCTAAATGATCCTTGGCCGCAATGCCTGTTTTCTTTTGAACAGTCACATCTGTTCTCCTGAGCTGTTTGTGCATCGCATCGGCTTCCTGAGAGATTCCTTCAAAGACAGTAAGAAAAGAAACTCCACATTCCTCCCTAATTATAACAAAAGCTTTATTATTATTATTATTATTATTATTACAAATTAAATGTGATTTTTCAAGAGGAATGAAAAAATCCAGCATATTTGATTTATTATGATTATAATATTGTTACATCAATAGTTCAAATTATAGCAGAACTGACTAAATCTAAAATATTTCAAAATAAATGAATGAGCAAATAAAGGCCTGGTGATGTGGGATGCTCACAGAAGAGGAGCGGCAAACATGCAGCTGTATATTTGCATGCTTTATCTCTGTGTGAGTCTTCCCACCACCGTGCACGGACTGGACTCCCCGCTTCTCGGTTCCTTGCTTTAGTATCGATTGAGCTGTGCAGTATTACAGAAACACTTGAATCTCAGGTGGCAGGAATGTGTACGATTGATCTCTTCCACTGTGGCTCCCAGCAGTGGCTTTTTGCTCCACAACACACAGCACCACAGGAAGAGCCGGGCGAACACACTGAAACACAATCGCTCCAGACCTGCTTACTGTCACAATTTATTGTGCTGCTGTGAGTGTCAGTCACTGCTTTGCAGCCATAATCTCAAACTGTGATTTCAGGGGTACAGAGGTGTGTTGTATTTGAAACACACACTCACAAGTTTATGTTTAAAAAAAAAGTTTTATTTTCAGCATATTAAACTCGTGTTATATATTTCCTCTTTTGACCTCTTGCTGCAGTCTGAAAAAGATGGGGACCATCGGCACAGAAACATTACCCGCTTTTAGCTCTAAGCCACTGCTGTCCACTTACTGTACACTTGAAGCTTCATTAAAGGATTGGCCAGAAGTAAGGGCTGTGTGCACAGCTGCCACACTGCAAAAATCAAATAATTTATCTCTTCTGGGAGTCACATTGTGTTATAAATTCATCAAGCAAAGGTCTCTGGAGCTACAAATCAGCAATCTGTTTATTTTGGCTTACTGTTATCAACATTTTAAATGCTTTTCATGGGTCTAAATATTCTCTGCAGGACATGAAAATGAACTACTTATGAAAAAAAACTACTTTTTTTATAAATATGTAAAGCACACTGCAAAATACTTCACCATAAATGATTGTTGCTCTTAGACGGAGTTAAAAGAAACAATGCATGTCTTACATAGCAAGTGTAAGTGGGTTGTGTTTGTGTTTTTGATCTAATCAGTCAGAGGAAAATAAGATAAAAGACACCAAGAATGAAAGTAACAAACCGTCCCTTCTTGCCCCCTAACATCAGGCTTTAATAATATCTGTTTAATATCTCTTCCTTCCATCAGTGTGCAGGTCAGTCTAAGATGAAGCTGCATGGAGGCGATATTTGGGAAGCCAAAGCCCCTCCAACATCCCCTGCCTTGTGCTGTCAGCCCTCCTGTGTCGATACAAACCGTAGCCTGGGGCCCAGCCTGGACTCCCCACTGAGGTTCTGGCCTAACACTGGAAGATCAAAGAGCCACCAAGAACAATGGTGACCCAGGCGCGGTTCACTTTATCCGAATGCGCCTGCACACCTGCTCACGCTGTCAGTCACACTCAGGTGACGGACCTGCTGCGGTGCACGCCTCTGTAATGACACACCTCTGTGATATTTTACACATGTTATAATAAAGATTTTTTTTATATTAAAAAAAACATTCAGTCCTCTCCTATTGGGTTTGCTTCCTGCTGTTTCATGCTTGTATCTGCAAATGTTAACTTTCAGCGCTTTGCTCCTTTTAATTTCCTCAATCTGGCCTGAAATGGTTTTTTTTATAAGTTTGTAAAAGTCTAATTTGTGTTGTCTCATTTCATGTTGCTTTTATCTTCCTATGGTTCTCATCGTGCTTCCTGTGGAAAATAAAAGCTGTCTGCAGCGTGTACACAGCTGCTTGGAGTACCAGACCTCCTCCTCGTCGGCACAAACACGAAGAAGGATTTTAAAAGGCTGTACGCCTTCGCAATAATCACACAGGAGCAATCACAACTCTTCAAGGAACTTTTCACCTGCCAAATGCATAACACTTTTTTTGCACACATTGTCAACAAGTCCGTCTCAATCCGAGCATGAGGCCAGTCACTCCAATTACTCCCTTTTGCTCTATATTTAAGTTCTGCTCTGGCTTTATGAGGATTTAGAGTTTTTCTTTGCATGGTTTATTTTTATGGTGCAGCTACATGGAGACTGTCCAAATGTCAGGGTCATTTATCTTGCAGTTCATTCGCTCCTTCCCTTTTGTGTGGTAAGCACAGACCCATATTGCATTTCATGACCTATTGTGTCAAAGGAGTACCCAGACAAACAGGTGGGAGCCCTAATGTGAGCTCTTCGTGGACCAGACTCGCCAAACTCAAGGCTCCCTGGGTCATTCTTTAATAAGGCACCCATGCTTGCAGAACGGCCTCAGTGCTCAATTTCCCTCATCGTCAGATGGGAATCTTCAGGGATGCTAATGAACATACAGTGAGGGTCTGTCTCACGCACATTGCTCCCGCTATCTGCATCTCCCAGTTTATCATCACCGTTGAAATTGCAAGGCCGCTTTACTAGGCTTTTTCTACAAGGGAGACATTTAGCCCATTGTGATGCTAATTCTTTAAAATTTGAAGTCCAGGGTTTGTTCTTTCAGGTCGGGGCAAGTTTATGTGACTGGGCCTTTTGACGGAGTACAAGCACCTTTTTTGTTATCACAGACAAACCTGCTGTCACGGGTTGTCCTCCTCGGCCCTAAAGGCAAATTTAATTTAATGTGCATTTCCATTTTAAGATGAATCACATGTTGCCTTGTTTTGTACAGTAGAATGGAGACAGATCGTCTTTCTTTGGTTTTAAATAACAGCTTTGAGATTAAGTAGGCTGATTGTGGCGCTTTCACCATCAGAATTACGGCTGGCAACCTTAGACAGGTCTGTCTGCTCTGGGGCTTAAACACACACACAGTTGGGGACGCTCTCTGTTAATGTCATCTCAGAGATTCAGTTTCCTCATCACAATCGTACCTCGAGTCCCACAACCTCTGCCACATATTCTTATTCTTTCTCACAGTGTCAAAGCATGCTAGTGAGATGGAGAGATATTCTGCGGCTTCAGGATGAGATATTGATATTGAAATGTCACGATGCGTTGTCAGAGCGACTAAGAAGAAGCCCTTCAGCTGCTTGTCAGGTGTGTTTGATTCCATAGGTGCACCGGGAGAGATGTCTTGAGTTTATTGAATTTGTCATTTTCGGCCTGGGAGTGAAAAGGGCACCTGTGCGCCGCCGTAAGACCCCGCCACCCGCATCACAGATGACAGGTGATGCGCAGGGACAACCCCGAAGCAGTTTTCCCTTCTTTTGAAAGCAGTCAAATCGCTCTCTGTGTACATTATTCATAAGGGAAACAGCTGAGAGGATATTTACTTTGTCAATTTTTTCTCATAAAAGGCTCCTCCGGCACAAAAAAGTCACCCCGGGTTACAATAAGAATAATGTGCTATTCTCAGGAAGGCTCAGTGCTTCAGTGTCGTTGTGGATACTGACCACCCACATCAGCGTTCGATCAAAGCAAAGGCCTCCTGAATATTCAGTGACATTATTGAGGTGTGATCGCTTCCTTCACTCAGCTACAGGCTGTGAGAAAATGAGGAACGTCTGACTTTGCTTCATTTCTCTGTTGTTAATGGGACAGCAGGGTCCTGTGTAGTCTATCTACTGGACCAGGATCACAGATCTACCACCCACCCTTTTAAAATCTTCTCATTGGCCATCATGTTGTAGACAAGAAGAAAGTGGTTTCCTCTGCAGAATGTGTAATCAAATGTAAGATAAGAGATACATTAGGTCATGGCAGTTCCCACAATGTTCTGTATCTGTAGTTCATGTCTGTGCATATGTCTGGGTGGGTCTATAACTCAGCCGCACCGCCAGGGTTTGACGTTTGACTCCCACTGGGTGACCTGGCTCTAAAAAGGCATCACTCATCCGATACAAATACCCACTGAAATGGCACATGTTGAATCTAAAATGACTACTCAGATGCGTGTTTATGGCGCTTTGCTTCTGTGGGTTTTTTTTTTTTTGTGCGCACACATGCCTTCCTCATGCTCAGTTAAGTCTGCACCACCTGTGATTAATAAGAAATATCCCAGATCCAGCAGGTTAATGTTTAATCAATCAACTGGGAGAGAAGCCTCTAAATGGTCTGGTTTATTTTTAACCACCGCATCACATTAACAGCACCAAGGACGTGCACAGCCAAAACATTCTTTTTTTTCTTTCAGCTAATGTTTATCAGTCCGTGGTGAGAAAATTTCACAGCAGGTCTCTGAGCTTGGAAAAGTAAAAATTCATTTCAGGTGTCAGTGATAAAACGTTTGAGACATAAAAAGGCAGAAAGGGATCGGAAAGGGTGAAACGCACCAGAAGGAGGTTGACACCACCAGGAAGTGAGGGTTTAAAATTTCAGCTCACTTTTTCCACAGCGATATGGACTTATATATCTGACGGTGTGTGTTTACTCTTCTATATGAGCTGCCACTTTGTGACTTAGCCGAAGCACCTGCTCTATGAAATCCACAGCCCACTCCGCAATAATGCTCTCTGAGGCTTGGCCGGTTTTACGAAATAATCGATCCAAATAAAAGCAGCAGATACAATTGACTGACCCTCATATACTTAATTATTGCAGCTATTTGACCAAATAGCATTTTTCAGGATGCTGTGTGTCACAGGCCATCAATATTCCTTTAATCGCTGTTAGTTATTGCCCTACTTTGTTACTGCGGTGGATGGCCAGTCTCCAGTGGTCAGTTTGGCCCAGGGCAGCGAGGGAATGAGATGCTAAATGGTTGCGCAAACAATTTGATTATGCTGTTTAATTCCCGTCATATAGATCTACTGGGCCTGCTGATGCACTCATTTCTGTGAGGCTGTGCGGCAGAGTGCTGACCTGCCTAACACCACCAGGCCCGGGAGAGCTGTGGGGTTTTTTTTGTTGTTGTTTTTTCCCTCTATGGCCTCAGGATCAATAGTGACTGCTCTGTGAGTATGGACCAGTGTCTTGCAGGTTTCACCTTATAACACTGAACTTTTAGCCCCTTCTATGAAAAGCTGAAGCTCTTGCTTGTTGTGTCTTTACCTAACAAAACAAAAGTGCTGCAAGATAAGGAGAGTTGAGGGTTAAGTCTCCCCAGAATGAAACAGACCACCTCAACCACGGGAAAAATGAGAAATGAGCAGGGCAAGCTCTCAGACTCAGTTGCCCAGCTCCCAAAATTAACATTTCAATTCAAAACCAATAATAACGCATTGTGTCTGGCATGAATGAGTGCTGCTGCAAAGGGAAGGCGATACCTCCTGTTCCTGTGTCAATGAAAAAGCTCCTTCATCTTCTGCTAAAGGGCCCACACAGTCTGAGGTCAGCCAGTCAGCCTCGGTTACACTGCACATGCATGCCTGGGAGGACGGCTCCAGCTTCCCGGTGCCTTTACAAAAGCCAGGAACTGCAAACACACACACACATTTACACAGAAACACTCATGTCATGCACTGCATGAAGCTGATGGCTCTTAAGTTTAGCCAAGGACTACTTAGCACTTTGAAAGAAAAGTACACTTCCTGTTCGCTGAAATAAGTTGTAGCAACTAATTGCAATATCATATAGCCATTTCAGGCTTGGCAGCATCTCATCAGGCGAAATGTAAGAGTCGGATGAAGGTAAATAATCTCTACATGTACATTCCACTTACTCCTTCCTGTACTGTTCTGTTAAAGTGGCCTCCATAGAGCTGTGACACCTAATCTGCAAGACATTTAGTCACGAATACATGTTGTTCCTGGTGTGTTCATGCTGTTTTCTGCCGTCCATGGCAAACCTTCTCATATGCTCACTGACAGGAGATCCCAGGGCATTCAGAAGCAGGGGTTTGGGGGCATTTTGACTTCTGAGACCAGAACCAGGAGCCAGACTTCATGTCTTTGCCAAGAAGATGTCAGAGCAGACCTCTGCTGCCTGCTTGCCCCCCTCCATCAGAGAGCAGTTTACTTGTGTGGGAGGGGAGGCAGAGGGACATGGAGCAACTTGCAGAGGACTGTTGCTCTTGCTGCTGTGACCAAAGGAGCGCCAAATCCTATCTGCTAGCTGTCTGCTCCAAGTGATGCAATCTTTGTTAGTGTGAGAGATTCCTTGCAGGTACGGCTGTGTCTGCAGGCAGGAGGCTTGTCTAGTGAGTCAGTCTGCCGAGACTGATGTTTCACTTCTTTGTGTCCTGCTCTCAGCACATTGGTTTGGGATGGTAACCCAGATTTAAGTTTCACTCATTGCTCTCTTGTTGAGGCTAAGTTTTCTATCAGTCAGAAAACATGGTGCAGTTTAGTCTTAAAGTCTATCTATCTATCTATCTATCTATCTATCTATCTATCTATCTATCTATCTATCT
>JAVQJG010051095.1:0-32054 GCA_036024015.1 Craterocephalus amniculus | reverse complement strand
ACATATATATATATGTATATATATAAATAAATATATGGCTAATTTGTAGAAATCCCTGTATATAAGCAGCCTTTGATGTCCACTCTACTACACCATGCATGAAAGGATAAAGAACAAATAAAGTGACAAATCCAGTTTTTTGTGTAAATAAAGTCCTTTGAGTTAAGAGGAAAAGTAAATTCCCTAATTGGGAGTCCTTGGGGTGCAGAATCATGATTAAAAGTTAAGGCCTTTACACACTCCGCAAAAAGCAAGAACTTTGTTCTCGCTCCTGGGGGTCCGAGAACAAAATGATGTCATTTTGTTCTCACCGGACATGAATGAGGACACTTCTTGCCACATCAAGCTGGCCGAACTCTGTTCTCGAGGGTCGCTGAGAAGTGTTGTGTGATTGGTTGGACATGTGAGGTGGGCGTAGAAAAGGTGTGAAGGGGGAAGTAGTGACTTCCTCATTTTTACTGTTACGAGGATGAATGAACAACTTTAACTTTATCAGCTGATTGAGGTGGAAAGAAAGTACAAAAACGTTTCTAACCCACAGTACATAAAGACACGGATACTGCCGCGTGCAATCCTGCACTTTCACCAACCAATTTTCATGTAAAATAAAAAATAAGCGGGTCAACCGGCTCGTTGCACAGAGAGACACAGACCAGCCCCCCCCACAGTAACACCCGCCTCGTCTCGCGCTGCTTCTCGCAGAATATGAAACACCCTGCCGAACAAGAACTTATTTCTCTCTCTTGCAGCCCCGAGAAAAATAACAAATTTCTCGCTTCTCGCGGAGTATGTAGAGGCCTTTAGTGTAGTGGGCACAAATGACGGTCCACTGTTGTGTTAGCATCCCGTTGTGTCTCCATTATCACATTCTTTATGATAATGATAATAATAAGTTTACTTAATTAATCCTGATTGGGACCTTAGACTCTCCATTTTACTCACCTATAGATTTACTATTAATAGAGCAGTGGGCTGCCATGTTTCAGGGCACAGGGAGCTAAGGGGCTTGCTCAGGGGCCCAGAGTTATTCACATCTGTTGGTACACTGATGAGTTCAGCTCTGGTTCAGACCTAAGACTGCCTCTCTAGCCACTAGATTACTACTTCCCTTTCGTCAGGGTACAATCATCACAAAGCCTTAATCGAGTTGTATGGTTTCTTTGATTGGCTCCTGTGCTGCTTCCCCAGAACACTGTTACAAATAAACTACCCTCTCCACCATAGTACAGAGAATATGTAGCATTACAAAAAGAAGAAAAATATTAAAGCATCCTTACAAAATTTAGTCCAGGTGAAGAACCGGATGCCCGTAGTCCTCCACCGTCCTCAGATGGAAATGGCGTCTGGTTTATTTCCAGCCATCTCCTAGTGGGCAGCTGTGCTCCGTTCTGACCGAGCAAGGCTAACTGGTTCCTCATGTTCATATTCTTTATGCTAATCTGATCTTCTTGGCTGTGATTTTACTACCGATATGACAGTGGTTTTGTTATCTAACAAGTCTGCAAGAAAAAGAATAAGCCTTTTTCCCAAGGTGTTACTTTGAATACAATAAAATTCCTCTTAACCCTGACAATGCCATGAACCCCGTGTTATTCTGTATCCTTACATTACTTGATTTTAAAGTTAACATATCCCATAGTATTTGACCTCAATCTTGCTGTGGCTTGCTGATACAGGGTCAGGTGACGAGAGCACAAGAAGCAGAGGAGAACTATGTGATCAAGAGGGAGCTGGCGGTGGTGAGGCAGCAGTGCCACACTGCCAGTGAGAGCCTGGAGAAAGCCCAGGACACCATCAAAGAGCTGCAGCAGCAGAGGGTAAATGTCTGAATGAATGAAGAGAAATAACAAAGCTTTCATTTCGTCCTGTCTTCAGTCTTTCTGCAAAGTTACCGCTGTGAACCAGTTTTTTCCCTAAACTTCTGAAAAGAAGCATCAACCAACCAAGCTGAGATTCTAAGTCCTCCCGTGTCCTTGATATTATATATAAATATATGTTACTATTATGTTATGATGGCGTTTACGTAGAGCCATTCGATGGCTGTTCCTTCATCTCAGACAGTTGATTTTAACAAAACTGACTAAGAGTTGGGTATATAGCAACATAAAAATGCCTCTATAACTTAATGTGTTGGGGGTCTGATGATGACAAGATGTGAACAGAATGATGAAGAAACATTTAGTGGTTGGTTCATGGTTCATGCTTCAGATGCTTTGTTCTGCAACAAATACTTAAACATTGTACATGTGCCTTTGAAAATATTAGTACATTCTGAGAGGATAGAAAAACGAAGAATATTCTTAGTTTTTAGTGACAGGTATAGACATTTCAAAACATTTCAAAGCTCTTCTTAGGATGCTGGCTGCTTTTTGTTTGATGATTCCACACTTAATGTTGAGGTTTTGGGTATGGGAAATCCTGTTTTCAGTCCAGGTGTTGTGTCATTTGCCATACCGGAGCGTTTTCTCCGTTTCCCTTACTGTAAGAATGGTTTATTGACAGTCACTTTCCATGGAGAGCATTTCTGATAAGGCAAGCAGTAAATAGATCAACTCTGGTCATGTGGAACAAATGATGCGCCTTTGTGACAGGCTGCTAGTAACAAAGTTAAATCGACTGAGACACAATGCTGGTTCATCTTTACAGTTCGAAGCCTTTTCTACTTGTTAATAATTTATGAGTCAGAGGTAAGTGAGTCAATAAAAATACAGAACTATATAAATTGTCACATACAAAGACTGAACTGAAAATGCAGTGAATGTGAAAAGAGAAACTTCAGAAAGCCTGAAGAGTTGTCACCCTGGACTATTTTAAGAGATGATGGGTGGTTCAACCCCTTTGCACAGTTCTGTATGTGTTACTTTCAAAATTTATCTTCTGTTTGTCCAACTGCACCAAGGACAGCATTGACAGCGCCCTTTACCACTGATTATAATTCATACATTCGCTTCTACTCATTCTTGTGTGTGTAGGATGTAAAGATCAAGCAAATGATAAGGTCCAATCCTAAGATGTCAAACAAAAACACTTGCGTTAAACTGACTATTGAGGTGTTTTTTCTTTTAAAAAGTCAGTGATTTAACTCTAAATGATGTCATTGAGGATGATGATCTTTCTTCCAGCTCAGATCCCCTTCACCCACCAGGGTTCACACACCTCCAGACAGTTACAGATATGTCTGATAACAAAGACTGAAAAACCCATAATGACAAATCGAGAATTTGTACTCACGCTATGTACTTGCCTAATTTCAAGTTTTTGTATTCTGCCTCATAGGAAAGTATTTTTCCACTCTGCGCTCATACTCTCAGCTTTGTAGTTTCACCTTGATGTGGTGACATGAAAATCTACAGCGGTTTTCTATTCTTTGACAACACTGAATCATCGGGGTAAAGGTGATGCTTGGGTGCCAATTTGATCATCTCCATTGGTTTCTGCACAGATGTTGACAAAACAGAAAATGTTGAGGTGGACGTTATTGACTTTTGATGCTGTAGATTTGTTCAAGAACAGGACCGCAAAGCAGTAGCTGTGGACCGACTGTAGCCAGGACTTTTATTTATTATCTTAATTATCTGTAGCTTGATGAGGAATTCTGCTGTCTGAGAAAGGTATCTTAAGATCTGCAAGAATAGATGATCTTTTAAATAAACAGTGAAAACAAAGTTAAGAAAGTTGGAAAAACTGAGGAACTTGCAATGAATAAATAAAATCATATACGGAATGACAAAAACAAACTAAAAAAAAACCAATACCCTTTAAATCCTGGTAGTTCAGAAGAAGGAGCAATCAGAAAGCTTACCACACTGTATGTTAGAATGTTATAACATTATAACTGGTAACTGTCTTGAAATCAGCGCAATTTGAGACAAATGCCCTTTACGAGCTTGTGTTATATGTTTTTTAATAAAATAATGTTTTTGGTTTTTTTTTAGTACACAGAACCATTTGTGAGCAATCTGCAGACCCAGCTGGAGCAGTCCCGGCTGCGGGAGGCCGAACTACTCGGAGCGCTGAAGGAAATGCAGGACAAGGTGCTGGACCTGGAGAAGGTGCGCAATTACACACACTTCTGTGAGCATAATAACTGTGTTAACAGTGAGTAAAAAGAGCAGGCGTGTGAATGTGTCGCTGTCAGCTAGATTGTGCAAATGTAGTAATAATTGAAACCGAGTGAGTTTTTAGGTTTTCCCTCTGACTTCATCTGCTTATGGAACAGCTCCCGGAGTTCAAATCTAACTTTGTTTATGAAGCACTTTTTATGCAAAAGCACCGCAAAAGGCTTTAGATCAGTGACTCCCAAACTTTGGGTCGGGGACCCACATGTGGGTCGCGAGATCATTTTAACGATCGCCAAATAATTGTGAAAAAAAAACAACCTATGTTTATCTAATAAATTTGAGATTTTGATCGTGGCTGTCAAAAGTAAACCATAGAGATAAATCTACATTTAACACCTTAATTTTTGAACACAGTAATGCATAAATCCAGATTAATTTTACTTATTTATGAAGACAGACCGTTTTTAAGCCTTATATTTAGAGGATCCTGCAGGATGAGCCATCTGATAAATAATTATTTGGTGTCATCGCAGAAGGGAGGGTCAGGAACACCAATAAATGTCATGATAGGGGTCGTGGCTCAAAAAGTTTTGGAACCAGTGCTTTAGAAAATGAAAATATTTCCTAGCATCATAACGATTCTCTCTCATTCATCACACTCACACCTCCACAGCACTCGTATAAAACTGTCTTCTCTGCACAAGCAAACTCTGGCTTTTAGTTTCTGTCTCTAACTCTAGTCAGTATAGAAACATGACTGAAGATAAGCATCTGAGAATAAACCTCTGGCTTGACACAATCGAAAATGAAAGATATCAATGTTACATAATCAATGTAAGAAAAAATCAAATATTCCACCTTCTGATGGATATTTTGCCTGAACCATTCATGTTTTCCTCAGAGGGAACTGTGGTTGCAGAGTTGAACTCGTGATTTTTTCAAGTACTTTAAATTTAACAAAGTTATTATCTACACATGACTCCGTTATTTCCTTTAATGGGCAAATGACCATGTTTGATCACTTCATAGGGCATGCGAAAGGCCCCCTCAGGCTACTCCAGGAATTCATAGAAGCACATGGAGTTCTCCTCATCAATCATTGAAGATCAGCTACATTTCAGATATTTAGTTGTGATTAGTTTTCAGCATAAAATGAGAAGAAACATTTAGTTTAGTACTATTGTCGCCAGTGGTAGTATTATTTTAGAGAAAATGAGCAAAGTTTTAAAGACTTGGAATATCTTTTGGCATCACAACAACATTGAATTTCCAAGAATTTCAGGGAGTGTCTAAAGAGTGAACCTCTTCTGTTTTGTTCAGTAAAAATGATCCAAACTATGATAATCAAATGATACTTTGCGGGTGTAAACATTGTGTCTCGTTTTGTGTCCCGCAGCTATTTTAAGCTTACTTCTTCCCTAAATGTTGAAGGAAAAGACTGCAAATTGTTCAAATATCTGTGATGCTTGTTCATACAGAGGAGCAGCTGCCTGCCGGATGAGAACAACATGGCGGCCCTGCAGGAGGAGGTGAAGCAGATGAAGCTGAGGGAGCTGGAGACCCTGCGCTCATTCAGAGAGATGCAGGACAGTGTCACGGAGCTCAACCAGCGCTGGCAGGTAAAACACATAAAACTGCTGCTGCTAGTCGTTATAACCCATGTGTGTGGGTTCATGCGCTCATGTGCTCTTCACTGTGTGTTTCTACAGCATCATATGTCCCGTGGCAGCAGCACCGGTGGTGGGGGAGGCCACTGGAAGGAATCCCCAAAGAAGAATGCAATGAATGAGTTGCAGGACAAACTGATGACCGTCCGACTGAGGGAGGCGCAGGCCCAGGCGGAGCTCCGAGAGGTCAAACTCAAAGGCCTGCAGCTGGAGAGCCAGGTCAGAGACACGGTGCTGTGCAGCAAAACTTTGCCAGATAGAAGCTGTGAGTACAGTTGGAGCCACATATTCACTGTCTCCGTTTTGACTTTTCCGTTCTCTAGAACCAGATCCACAGCAAGCTGATCAGTCGCAATGAACAGGAACGCTCCGCCCTGCAAGACCGGATCCAGATGTTGGCAAATCAGAACAAAGCTCTGCAGGCCCAACTCAATGAGATGAAGAGAAAGCAGGCCGAGTCAGACTGCAAGGTGTGTTTGGAGAGGAAAAACCGAAGAAAATAACCGGAAGAAAGTTCTACTTTTCCTTTTCCCTTCAGCTTAATGCCAGTCATGGCTACATCCAGCAATGAGACAGTGGAGCATGGAAAGATAATCGAAAGATAGGGCCATAGGATTACAATATATTCTGTGATTAAGGAGATCTAGATTATTAGACAGAGGATGCAGCTTGATATAAATGACAGAATACAAACAATTTATGACGAATTTTCACTGTCAATAATAAAAATCTGTTATATGCTACGTTCAGCTTTTATTATCTTCCCTACTTTTCTTTGTCATGACCCATTTATTCCCTCTCCCATGATGTATGTAGAGTAAAGAGGAGGTGATGGCAGTACGACTGAGGGAAGCAGACAGTATGGCTGTCATGGCTGAACTCAGGCAGAGGATCGCTGAACTCGAGATACAGGTGTGTGTCTGTGTGTAGATTTGTGTGTGTGGATGTATGTGAGTAAAATGTGCATATACAAACAAAATTGAATTTTTCTTTTCTGAATATTTTGTGGATGACTTTATCTTTGGTTAACCCTTTGGTGACCCTGGTTTTGAAAAATGTTTTTCTAGAAGGAGGAAGGCCTGATCCAAGGTCAGCTGAACCACTCAGACTCCAGACAGTATATCAACCAGCTCCGGGACCAGATTGCTGAGCTAAAGAATGAGGTTGGTCACACATCACAACCACTGACTGTAGAAGAAATGGCCTCTTTTCTGACACATATCTGGTACCTGTCAATCAAAAGGACACACCACTAAGTATGAAGAATTTCCAGAGTAAACAACATCTAAACAAATGACTTATGACCTATTTAACGTTTGTTTGTACCAAGCTGCAGACATGTTTAATTCTGCTGTGAAATCAGCATGTTAAGATGAGAGTCTGTGGGGATTCCCCCCCTGTTCTGGATCCAGCCCCTAGCAGACGAACTGCAATCTTTGGCACTTCTGCGTAGTCTTCACATCTCTAAGCTGGAAGTTCCTGCTTGATCACAACACAAGAATAAACAAAGAATAAAAGTAACAATAAGAAAATGCACAAAGGGCAGGATTTATTTTTAAATAAAACAGCACAATCAACGTACAACCTGTAGCATTTATAAAGTTAAAAATAAATCAATACTATCTATTACTTTTGCAAACTATTAGATTCAATGTAACAGCACAAGTCAGCTTTAACCATAGACTGTAAAAAGAATGGACAAACCCTAAAACCACGTGACTCATAGGATTCTGATAAGCTGAAGTGATGCACACTGGGCGGTTCCTTCCTCCACCATCTTGGCACCATCACGAGTCTCGTGACTGCCGGAAAGCCCATAAATGGCCGATTACGAGGCGCGGAGAGGGGGGCTGAGAACGTGGAGAAGGATGATTAACCACCATTAAACTCCGAGCTAATTGCTAACAAAGCTAACGCAGCACTAACCAGCCATCGGAGGAAGGCGGGTTAAAGATATGAAGCGCTGTTAGCGGCTAAAAACTACGGTTGTGTTACGCTAGGACTCGTTTTCCCAGATATCTGACACCTGTCAATCAAAAGGATACGCCCACAATTAATGAGAAACTTTAGGGTTGAATAAGTTCTAAATGGAGGTGCTAGAATTTTTTTCACTCCGCCCACAGTTGTCATGAAGGTAAACCTGACATTTTAATCCTAAAATGTTTTTTTGAACCAGGCTGTAAACATGTTTAATTCTGCTGTGAAGTTGGCGTTTTAACATGGAAGCCAATGGGAAATTGCTCTGTTTTGGAGCCAGCCCCTAGCGGATGAGGAGAGAACTGCAATTTTTTGCACTTCCGCATGGGTACCACTTTTTCAAGCGGGAGGTTGCCGCTTGGCTTTAACAAGCCATTTTAGACATCCTCATGTGTCTTTTACTGCCCTGCCTTGTGTTCTTTGAATCAGCAGACCCTTGGATAGACCATATGATTTAATCCTTCCTGTGAAATTGTGATTGGCTAAGATTTCTGTTTAACTGACTAACCCACTTTTCAGTTAATTATAATCTGTCTTGTAAACAATTATAAGTATTTAAGTATATATAATAGTATTTATGCATCACAGAAAATTGACAGATTTTTTCCATGGTGCGGCGCCTATCTATGGCTAATCCAGCATTCATCTTGCATCCTGCAGCTCTCTCCAGACAGTCTTATCTTGGCACTCGTTTTATCTCTTAACCTTCTCTCTCTATCTTTTCCACTCTTTCTTTGATTATGTCTCCCTGGGTTTCTTTGCTGCTGTGGATTATATAGATAAGCATCACAACACCAGTCCATCAACATTACAAACATTTGGAATTGATTAAATGACAGAATCTTGTCATTTTAAGTGGGGCCATCTCCTGTTGTGTTTAGGTATCCATGTTTGTAGTTCTTTGTAGTTTTTCTATCCCCTATAGAAGGAGTGATGTAGATGGAAAGTTCCATGATAGGCGGAGAATTCCTGTTGGTGTTTTCCCACTCTGAAGACACCTTGAGCTCATTACATTTGTTTAGGCTGGTTTCCACCGATGAGTTGGAGCCATTGGTGTAAACTAATTGCTGGAACCTATCAATTGGCCAAAAGATTCATCAGTCCAGGTCAACTAAGCAATAAGAACAAACCTGAATCAGCGGCATGTTTAAATATATGTATGTATATAAATATATGGGGTAGTTTTTGTTGTTTGAAACCACATGCCAAGAAGAAAGAACACAAACTGCTGGATGTCCACAATCATCCTCTGTTTCTGTGTCATGTTCAGTGTCCTTATAATTCCAACAACATAATGCAAATGTATAGCCGACACATCCATCACTATCTTGTCTACATCCCATCCAGTAGGGAAAGGATATGGTTGGCTGAGGTGAAGCAACAGATCAGGATTTATCAAACCAAACGGCACCAAATCATCCCGTCCCATGTTGAACCTTGTGGTAGAAACAGGGTTTTGACTCCCTGAGGAAAGCCTCTAGGCCGTCACGTGTTGGTGTTAAAACAAAAACGGTGTAAAAAAGTTAAAACAATTATCCCGAAAACCAACCTTTTTTGTAACTTTTAAAGGAGAGGGCTTTAGTCTTGAAATCTAGTTATCTCTACCCAAACCAGAGAAGGACTGGGTAATTAAGGAAGCACTTATTTACAGGTTAATTATTTTGGAGTTGGGTTTGTTTTTGTTTTGGTTTCTGTTTCAATAACAGGCTGAGCTTTTTAATAGACAGAAAACAAGACACATTTAGGTATTTTCTTAAAACCTTTCTTGTAGATATTCAGAATATTTGTGCATTAAAGATCATTTGAACCAAAGAACTCATGTCCTTCTCAGCTGCAGACAGATGTTAGTGATATTTTAAGATTCATGTGCTTAAATTTAAATACATTTTCATGCATATGATTTTTCAGTGGTTTCACATGTTGCAGACAGAATGGCTTCCACATGCATGCCGACTGATCACCTCCAGCTTTACAAACCACCATGAAATGTATCTTTTCATCTTTTCATCAGCATACAGCCTCAACACAGACACCACTTCCACCCCGGCACACGCACTTGTTTCATTGTGCTTCTTGTTACAAAGGCCTCGGCGGCTCCCTGCAGATGTGTTCCCATCATGCAGTTCATAGTCAATCTCAATTCTGAAGGATTAATAAAGTTCAGGTATGTGAGGGTCATGATATTTTGGAGGGGCTGTCAGAAGCCATCCCGCAGCTACACATCTTACTCTCTCATTGTCACGCTACAGAGTTTCGCAGGTTTTTAAAGATTTAGTGACTTCCCTTGAAGATCATTTCCAGCTCTGATTTGAGACAGCGACCTCCCACACAGCACTCAGTCTTGGTTTGTTCATTCAGAAAGTGACAGTGCGTGACTGGGAGGGATCGTGCTCTAACTTTATAACGAGGGGGTGTCATGAGATGGCCCTGCCCTTTACCGCTCCTCTACACTCTTTTCTTCCTCTCCCCTTTTGTCATCAAAGCTTTGGTTTTATCGATAAGACTGAAAGTTGCGTGAGTGCAGAAGAAGCAATGCACTATGTACAAAAATCTCAGTATGTTGCGTGAAGCCCTTTTCCTCTTAGTCATACCGATAGCTCTGATACAGACTGACACCCTCTGTTCAGTTCAGCTGAAATTTGTTAACAAATTATTATAACTTTGTTTATTTTAAAGTCATATTGCCATTATTAGATGAACTGTTCATAGTTAAACAACAAAATGATAGAAAATAAACCCAATTTTCACATATTTTATGTCATTTGCATTAATTTAATTATTTATTTCTCACTTTGCGATGAGGACAAAATGGCTTCGACTGACAGTCAGCAACCTATTTTGACCGACTGCACATGAAGTGTAGTCAGTCAAAATATTTCCATTGGTTAACCACCAGTTCCCCTCACCCCCACCTCCTGCTACTAACCTCTGAGATTTGTCATGAGTCACTGGTACATGCAAAGCTGACATGTAAAATAACTTTTATCTGTTTTTGTCTAGTGATAGATTAAAAATATAAATGAAAAAAGGGCAGGTGGGTGCATTAATTTAGCTTTAAAGACCCCATGTCTTCAATTGGAAGTTTTCTTTCTTTTTTCACATCCTGTGACCCCGTTACGAGGACACACACAATAAAAAAGAAAAAAAACTCCTTACCACACGGACTGTTATCACTGATTTATCTAAGGCTGTGTTTACATGACAGCGCTGTGAAAGCAAGACGCAACGTTTGTGTTGCGATTGGGCCTCTCTCGTACACGCCAACGCAGTGCTGGGGGGGGGCAGCATCTTTTACATGAGTACATTTTTGGTCTCTTAAAACAAAACTGAACTCATCATTCATCAGGTATGTCACCAGCAAAGACGTAATGAGGATCTGGGAAGAAACAAGTGTAAACATGGGGTGTATCGTTGCAACTTAGTTTACACCGGCACAGAATGCTTGGCATGAGTCTTGCATCGTAGTCACTCAATTAATTCCACTCTCTTATAAAATAACATTATTTTTTTTTAGCAAAGGGAAAAAGAATCGTTGACATGTAAACTGGGCCTCAATAAACACTCTTAACCCTTAAAACTCAGCTAGATCACCAGAACCCCTGAGCAGTGTCGCTTATACTGTCAAACATTTTTCAGGAAATAATAGTGTTCAACTCTATCAATAATTAACCCTTTAGGTGATCTGCAGAGTTTTTCTAGACATTTCTAACCCACCCAGGAAGGTTTTTTGTGATCTATTTTTATTATTTGATCAAGTCATACATGGACAGGAAGGAAGTTCGCAGCAGTCAAGATTATATTATTTGCATACAGCGATGGAACATCTTAGCCTTCATTTTATCAGCAGCTGAGGGATACATCTAATCCAGTCTGCCTCCCTCTCCCACCCTACGTCATGCCACCCCTACCGCCCTGTCTCGCCTGCTGCTCTACACCTCACACCGTGAGGTGTAGAGCAGCAGGAAGAAAGAAAGGCGGAAAAAAAACAGAAGATTTAGAAAATAAAGGGTGCACAGGCACCTCCCTCATCCCTTCTGCTTACCCTGCAGGAACTTTGTAGCCCTCACATTCACCAGACAAATTCCCCGGTCACAGCACAGATAACACAACAGATGCTGACTCCTCCATCAGGATGACATCCACAGAGAAAATATAGAATACATCTTGCATAAGTACTTCACTAAATTAGCCTGAGGGTTTGCATGTTATATGTATACATGTGTGATGTTCATTATATTCAAAATTTAGCAAACAGTTGATTCAAAAATAAAAACTTGATTAAAATGGGCCTACAATACTTACAGTACATTAGCAATTTTCTCTACTAACAGTTAATGTTTGATGGTTGTGCATGAAGTAAACAAGCCTTAGAAAGTTCCAGCTGCACAATATCCTGATATGTGAAAAACTCTTCCCTCTCTGACAGAAATTCAGTTGTGCAGCGAACAACAGACGTTTCTGATTTGTCGTTCATTTTAGAGATGCGGTGTCATTCAGTAACAGCCCATGCTGTGAGTGGGATCTGGTCTTTCTGATTATTTAAAGTGTGAAACTGGAGACATTATTCCAGGATCTGTTAACTTCTGGATATTGCCAGACCATTTGTTATAAAGTAGCAATGTTATTGTTTTAGACAGAAATCACAATATGGATAATCTTTGAGTTTCATTTGTGGTGATTTACATGGAAATAATCGGGACCTGTGACTAAATCTGTAGGTGATGATTTGATGGTCAGTGTTCCTAGAGGACAAGAACACATTTAAATATATATTATGTCAATCCAAATCTGAAGAAATGTTAATATCCGTCATCCAGAATCTGTTAAATGACAAAGGTTTGCATGAAGTTTTAGTTATACAGGTCAGACACAGTATCATTGTTTTTCATTTTGTCATCAAAAACAATATCAAGTGGATCATTTCCATTCCCATTCTCCATTCCCCGTGGAACAATTAAGCGTGCATAGCTACCCATAGTTATTATTAAGAATAAACGCTATAAGACCGGCTCATGGAACTTACAGAGCCCACCTCTCCCTTTAAAGATACGTACAGTACGTACCCCCTCATTGCTCCATGTTCAGGAAAACAATTGGCTGAGCAAAAAATTGATTTAGGAGTTTGGAAGTTGCTGGACTTCATGTCATGTAGCGAGAAGATATGAGATTATTGGCCCAAAATTGTGTATTACTTTCAATTAGGATTAGTACAGTAGGATAGTATTGCTATCGTATAGTACCTATTGCTGTATTTGGCTGCTGTAGCTCAGGTGGATAGAGCTGTCGTCTACTAAACAGCAGTACGAATCCCCTCCGCTACATGTTAAAGTGTCATTGGACAAGGCACTGAATCCTATGTTTCCTCCCGATGTGCCTATTGGGGGTGTGAATGTGAATGTGTGTGAATGGTTAGAGTTTGCTTCAAGTATGTATGTATAAATATAGGTGCTGTATGTATGTTTGTGAATGGGTGAATGAGACATGTAGTGGTCAAAGCACTTTGAGTGGTCATGTGACTAGAACAGCTCTATACAAGGACAGTCCATTTACCAATAAAAGTATATCAGATTAGACAGGTTGGGTGGATAAACTACTCAATCTGTCCGGGAAGTTTATAATCCAGCCAAAAAATGTGGTGTTTATCAGAGACTCGATTAGGTGTAAATGCACAATTTGTTGATCAGAGGTGGGTCTCATAAAATAGTGATTTTTTCTGAATATATATGTGTTTGTGTTACTGTGGAAAAAATAGACAAACAAAAAAATTATAACACCAATATTTTTTACATTTTGTGGATAAGAAAAAATCATTATTACGACAATGTTGCAAAGAAACCTCTATTTTGAAATTATTATGAAACCACTTTCTGTCGAACTTGCTTAAATTGACTGCAATCTCCAATTAGGCAAGGTAAGTTTATATAACACATTTCATGTACAAGAAAATTCAAGATGCTTTGCATAAAACATTAGAAGCATTGCAGCGGTGATCAGAAAGCATAAAGAAATGCATTAAATACAAACCTTTCAAAAAAATAAAATAAACAAAAACATGGAAAAAAAGAAACTCAAAGAAAATAGGATAAGATGGAAGAAATAAAAGTTAACTATAATTTTCTTTTATAAAAGGCAGCAAATAGAAAAGTTCTTTGCCCTGATTTTAAACCTCAGACAGTTTCAGCAGACCTGCAGGTTTTGAGGAGTTTGTTCCACATATGAGGAGCATAAAAACTGAACGCTGCCTCTCAATGTTTAGTTTTGAATCTGGGAACTGAAAGTTAACCTGACCCTGATGACCTGAGGGATCTGGTTGCTTCATAATAAAACAGAAGTTCCTGAATGTATTTTATTCCAAACCCATTCAGTTCTTCGTAAACTAACAGCAGGATGTTGAAGTCAGTTCTTTGACAAACAGGAAGTCAGTGTAAAGGTCTGAGAACTGGTGTTATATGATCCACTGGAACAAGTTTTTCTTAGTGCTGTGGTGTCATGAATCCTTTAAGGGTTAAACATAAGAGTTGGAGAAAGTACACATTGCAGGTTATTTTGTCATATTGAAAAATCCGGTTTGTAAACAATCTACCTACACGATCCATTAATGAAGATATTTCTCCTCTGTGTTCAGATCAGGCAGCTGAAAAGGCAGAAGGCAGCTCCTGGTTCCAGGATCCCCTCGGGAGGAGGAAGTACCAACTACCAGGATCTATGCTTGGCCAGCCCTGCCTCCGCTGAAGGAGACTACCTCAGCTCAGATGACGACCTCCTCCCCAGCCCGCTGCCCGCCACCGCCTTGTACCCCAACTTGTCCGGTTCATGTCACTCATCTGCCCGCCTCGACAGCGATGGCAGCACGGACAGCGAGGTAGACGAGCAAGTACAGATACATCCAGACCCACAGCAGCTTTACGGCAGCATGGTGTGTGCTGAAGCGCTGGAAAACTGAGAAAATGACCTCCCTGAACTGGACTGGATGGGACTGGGTGTTACTGGATGAAACTACTACAATTCATTGTATTAACCGATCAAACCCTTGGCTTTTCCAGTGTTTACCTTTAACCTGATGGCATGTTGGCTTTGATTGGACCTGTTCATGACTACCTATTGTCTCCACTCCTGTTATTGTGTCAATCATCTTGTTCCCAGCACCGTCTGATGCCAGTGTTCCCTGGCAGAGGTAGAGTAAAGCCTCTCCCCTTGTTAGTGCGCCAGAAACTGTCTTTCAGAATCAAATCCTTCCAAACATGAACATGTGACATACATCCAAAAACATTAGACTGAACCAGCAGTTGCTGCTTATGCTCCAGATCTTCCCCTGGACCCGAGTCAGTGACTGTTTGAAGAAGTAAAAGATGGGTGGACAAGTATAAAACCTATCTATAAAGAGTGACAGACTCTTGACACACTGTAAACGATACCCTTAAATAACTCTCCCCATCTGACTGGTTCAGAGTTAAATACATTTTCATCCTACCTTTTCCCTTTTTCAAGCCCCTCAGTAGGAAGACTCGCATCCATCGTCACTGCCTTCAGGACAAACTTCTCTCAGCCATCGGTTAAACTTTGTGAATACAATGTGTTAAAAAAGTCACTTCAGCGGATTTTTAGTTATGGAAGCGAGCTGTGCCGTTTCAGATTATGTGGACATCACAAGATGGCTTTCACAGATGAATCTTTAACATATTAAATATTTGAGTTGTTGGGTGGCTTACAGATGACATGAAAGCGAGCGAGGTAATGCAAGTTCTTTTTGTGGAAACATTCTCAAAGTGACCCACAACGAATGAAGAAACTCAATGTTGCCAAATCGTTTGTTTTGTTTTTAAATCATGCATGTGTTGTAATTTATTTTGTTATATTTTAGATTTTTTATAGATCTATATGAAGCTGCAGGAGTGTAGGGATACCAACAGAGGCCAACTTTACACCATCCTTTGTGCCATGAAGTAATCTGTGACTGGTTTACTGTGACACTCAGTGTTTCAGCGACAGAAAATGTGCTGCTATGATTTGGAATTAATTCCATTTTGTTTATGTGTTGTTTTCTTTGTTTTGTTGTTTTTTTTATGTTTTGTTTTGTTTTTCTAGAATAACAGGCACTGTCAAGGTTGGTTATGACTTTGCAAAGGGATCAGTGAACATTTGAACTTTCTCCCAGGAGCTTTGCAGAATTTGGCAGTGATGAGAAAGTCTTCATTAAACCCACTCTTGTGCACGGTGTGAGATCAAGGATTAGCTTTTTTCACTGTCTTACTTAGACTGAAACAGAATGACTGCTTCAATTAAAAGTCAAACCAAGGACACAGTAAACTTAGCTTTTGTTAGTTTTATCATCTATGTTTACGGTAGCGCTCCATTTAATTCCTGCTTTGTCTCTTCAGTTTCTGAAAAGATACATCTTGTATGTTCAACTGAACTGAGGACATATGTTAGCTCATTTGTTTTCTGACTTAGAAATGTAGATTTCGCATCTGTGTTTAGGGCTCATAACATTATTGACTATGCTAATGTTGTTAGCTCACATTAGCTAATGATCTTAGTTAACATCGGTTCATGTTAGATAAGGTTATTAGTTAACAATGTCTAATGTTTGCTGATGCTGTTATTTAACTTTTGCTAATGTTCATTCATTCATTCATTCATTATCTATACCATTTAGTCCAATTCAGGGTCACAGGGAAGCTGGAGTCCATCCCAGCAGTTAGCACACGAGAGGCAGAGTATACCCTGGACGCCATACCATTGTTTGGCTAATGTTATGTAGCCTGCAGTAGCTAATGTTAGCTGATATTATTTGCTAACGTGCTGATGTGTTTACTAGTGAGCTTGCTGTTCCTCTCTTCTTTCTGGGTAGTTTTTAAACTCAAGGAAGTATGTTTAATGGATGGTTTTTCTGGGTTTTATTTCATCACATATCCCCTAAAGGACATTTCACTGTCAAGGATTTTGTCATTCCACATTTCAAGAATGCTTCTGGGTATCCCAGGTGTCCTTAAAACATCTGCAAACTTTGTGTATGTCCAAGATATAAATTATGGGACAAGTATAAACTGCCAATACTAAAAGCTGTTGGGTGTGATTGAAGGATGAACTTTTTCTGGGACATTAGAATACAAAAATACATTTTTCTTTTCTTCGAGGAACATGACTTGGAAGGAAACATCCTTTATCAACTTCTGGCTTTATGCTAAGCTAACTTCTTACTGTTATTTGGCTTTGCATTAAATGACAGGCACAAGAGTTGTATAACTTTTCTCATCAAATCTTTTACAAAAATTATCCATTACTATTATTTTTGAATAAAATAAAATCCTAGTACGTCATCTGGAATCACAAGTTCATATACTTTCTGACCACTAAACTTCAGCAATCATACTAAAGGGCAGTGGTTTATTTTGTTAGGAAGTGAACAAAAAGCCATCATTCTGACTAGCGTGTGTGTGTAGCTGGAAAATATTTTACATATCAGTCATTATTCTGTTTAGAAAAATTGTAACACAAATGCATAAATATGAGACAGACAGTATGACAGAAAAAATATATAGATCCTATTTTAGAGCTATATCACTGTCAGACAGGTCTTACTGAGGACAGTGAGAATTGTGAATAGTTTGTCAAACAGGGTGTCATATCTATAAAGCATTGATCTTTGCACTACAGGGAAAGACCAATTCCATTTATGATTGATAGCTGGACGAGGTAATGTGTTTGAACGAATTTAAGGTGGGACAATTAATTAATTAATATGATAATTTCTTATTATATTAAGCCATGAAGCTTTTTAGACTACACTAGAATTAACTTTATCTTTTTCACAACCATGATTATTGCCATATTGACCATCTGTCTAAATTTTGAGCTTATCTTCGGTCTAAAACAAACAGGTTTTGGCTCTTGTTTCTTTAACGTCCCTCCAAGTAGTGAAGCCCGCTTTCTTCTAACTGTTTTAACAAGCCTGACAAGGGGCAGCACCCACTTCTTGTGAACTGTGCTTTGTGGGTGCTTCTGGCCTAGAAAGTGGGGGAAATAACACACTTGAAACAAGAATATTTATAGCAGTCTGACACCTGAAATTTGGTTAACAAAACATTACTTCAGTCACTGTGGTGTTTGAAATCTTTGCTGCATTCAGCATGGACATTTGGGATTGTAACGCTGCTCTTTTTGCTCAGTGCACAATGATGAGATACAGCATCTTTACCATCTCCTCAGAAAAAAGGAAATTGGATCTTCCGGTAATGGCCATCAGAACACTAAAGAGGATGTTGGCTTTGCCATCATACTGTTGCAAATAACAGCTTTTCGTGGTAACTGTGGGGGTTAGCAACTGAAATCTCGACACAGGAATCTGTGTTGGGAGAACTCCAGGCATACTGACTGTGTGAAAGAGCTCCATATAGTTCCTAATGATAGAACAGGCCATCAATCATTCATCACATGAGACCCCGTTCGAAAAATTTTTGTCATTATTCCTGGTGGATTTGCCCTTTCAGAGGACAATTTGGTTGAAGTGAGGCTGAAAACTTGAAAACGCAAAATATACTGAACATGAAAAAGAAAATGTAATTTGTGATGAGTAAGTAGAAGGCTATTTTCCTTCAACTAATGCAGAAAAGAAGCATTATTTCTACATTTTATTTGAAGTTATGCTCTGATTGTACCTTGCTCTTTCCAGTGGTAGCTTTATAAAAGCGCCAAAACGAATAATTACCACCAATTTTCACACAAATAAAGAAATTTTGGTGTATTTTCCCATTTATAGTTCAATTTACTTGTGCCCATCATTTGTTCGGCTGCATGATAACAATTAGCACATTTTTTGTTGCAGGATAACTTAAATTTTCTCTAAGACATCATTAAAAGAAACTTGCAACGATATCCAGTAACTCCAGATGTTGTCAAATGTGCTGCGCTAGCCCTGATTAATAATAGCTGGGTTGAAAAGATCAACCATCTGTGAGCTGTTTTTAGTCAGGAATGAATTTTGGTTTTGATCTGAACCCAGGTCAGTGTGTGCAGTGTCCTCCACATCAACACATCTGTAAACTACTGTGTGATGGTGCTCTGTTCTCACCACTGTTTAAAGATAACCATCTACTGTGATGACTCATTTTGGTTGGTTTGTACATTTATTTTCAATATGACTGTAGCGTTTTATCTTTAGTATTACTTTTTTAATACTCACCAAATTCATTCTGCTAACAACATGAAATGAGATGATCAAACATCCTAATGTGCCATGAAAGTAGAAAGATTTACATGTGATGACTTCATGTTTTGTCACGAGTGATGTTTTACATGGAATACGAGTACACTGTGTAACTTCATCTTTGTCATTTTGAACTGGGAACATCCATCACTTCCCTGATTTAAGTCAGGAAACAAAGCTATAGAGTGAAAGCTTTTGCTTTCAGATGGTCTCACTCTTTCTTATTTATGTACTGTGTGACAGCTGTTGTAGTATCCACAGCTTCATGGCCAGGAACCTTGTCCACCCTCTCTCCTTCTCTTGCAGTTCAACTGATGTTGTCAGATATATAATATGACAATAAGAATATATAGATTCCAGAATGATGGGGGAAAATACATTTCAGTGTTCTGTATCCTATGAATGATGCAAAATAAACTTTGACATTGCACCTTTGCATGGGCTTTGTTATTGCTGTATTATAATGGCAACAAGCATTTATTTAGTTAATTTGCTTTGATTAATAATAATGGAGTAAATGAAAACTGCAAATCAGTATTTTTACTCCGTTTAGAATAATGGTTTTAATTTACGGTTTTATTTCTCTGCAGTTTCTTTTTAGTTGCAAAATTGAACTGCTTGTTTTGTAAATAATCACCAGGCCCTCAGGACATGGATCATGGATCTGGCAACCCTGGTGCTAACAGTAATACCAACAAGAAATAGTGAAATGAAAGTTATTCATTATTATTGCCACTGAAACCTGTGTTATAATATATAATATAATTTGAATCTGCTTCTCTGCTAGGGTCTAGCTAGCAAAGAGGGAGGGTAGACCCTGGGCAGGTCACCAGCCCATCACAGAGAGACAAACTACTCATGCTCACGCCTACGGTGAGTCAAAAGGCACTGATTAACCTAGAAAGCATGTGTTTGGGTTGTACTCTCAAAGCACCTGGAAAAAACCTACAAACCCCACACATAAAAGCCCCAGCCACAGTTTGAACTAAGCCTCTTTCTTTCGGTGAAATTAGACACAAAATACGTTTTCACTGTTATTTCACCGTTGTCATTCAATATGCAACAGAAATGAGTAAATTTACTTTTATCATGAACTCGAGTTCATACCATTTTTTCATTACTGTTTGTCTCTGAATTCTATATGACAACATAAATCAGCTCCTTCTCCAGCGCCCAAAGGCTTAAATCACTGCTAACCCTTTGGAAACGGAGAAAGCATGTGGATGATTTGTGTGGATGATTTTTTTCCAAGTATCAAACTATAACCCTTGTAGAATTGAGTAAAATGAAATAAGCTGATACTGATTAGTCCAGAGATGAGATTGTTGTTGCTGCATCTCTTCCTCATCACCATCTGCTTTTCACAATGAATACAGTAGGAAGGAATCTGCTGTTGCTTCATGCAGCTTTGTTTTTTTAAAACGTGTGTTTTGTAACCTGTGTCAACATAAAGTTTCTAAACTTTCAGAAGAATTTTCAGCACAGTTTTTAACTCGCTTCCTCCTTTAATCCGATTTATTTGTCTTCCCTCTTCAACTCTTGCTTTATGTCCATGCACCACAATCCACATTCACATGCTTCTTTTTTTCTGTTGTTTTAAGAAGGGCTGGAAACATTTAGTCTGGGTTGTGAGAGTTTGGTTTTTTATGCAAGGAAGCAGTGTGGTCTGTCACTTCTGAGCTGTCAGAGCTAAAACACACTTCCTAGTCCCAAAGAGTTCACTGCCACCGACCCACAGAGATCAGCCACTCTGAATACACCAGCCATGTGTCGTCTCTGATTTGATACGGGGATCCTCTCTCTAGTTCGTGTTGTAGTGTGAAGTCTGGAACACCAGAGAACACTGGTGGAATGTGAAATTTGGTGAGTATTTCAGTTTTTTCTATTTCTGTCTGATGTGAACGTTTGCACTGACTGATTGATGAAGAATGTACAGAAAGAGTTTTGTGAGATAATTTTTACAAACAAAACTGTCTGTGAACTGAGTCACAAATGACCTCCATTTGGCTTTTTGATATTGAAAAGAAACAAAAAGTTCTTAGTTTTAATTTGGTCTTAATGTCACAAATGATCCAGCTCTAAATCATGTTTCACTTTACCATTTGGCTTTGTGTTGTCTTACAAAGTGTTTCGCTTGAAATATCAAAGCAAAGAATAGCAAATAATAATGAATTCATGTAAAGTCCAGATTGAGTTGTTGAAAGATTCAATCCATTAATGTTTTTTGGTCATTTTTTGAAAGAACAAGTACCTTGATCAGTACAGATAAATTTTAGTTGATGGGTGGAGCGTAGTTTGCAGTTGGCACGCATCTCGCACAGAGAGCTCAGGCAGAAACAAAGCCAGCGAAGCTGGAGAAGAAATAAATCACTGTCATTGAAATATCAGCAGGTCTGCACATCCTTGCAGTAGAGTGAACCTGCTGTTTAGCACAGTTCATTATGAATAGGAATCTTGGCATCTTAACTAAAACATATGGAGCATCTGAGGCAGGACTGGTCTTTTGTCTCTGCATCCAATGCAAGAAGTGTAGTAGTTTAAGAGCAGACAAGTACAACAGAGTTACGGACCAGATGTGAGGTGATCACCAGAGCTGTGTTTTTGTCTGAGGAGATTACCTACAAGGGTGGTACTCATATTTTACAAGCTACGACCCCCAAGATAACATACAAGGCTTGAAAACTGTCCGAATCTTCAGAAATAAAGAACATAAGGTGGTTTTTAGTGGTATTATGTTTACAGCTGTGATTTAATACCCGAATGCCGAAAATCTGCTTCTTCCCCAGAGAAAAAGCTTAATTCAGATTTCTAAAATGTCGCCAGTACTAACTCTTTTCCTCGACAACCAAGGCTTAAAGAAAAAATAAGGCTTGAAAACTATCTGAAACTTCATTAAAAACTAGCATAAACTGTTCTTTGGTGTATTCGGTTTGCCGCTGTTACAAACCAGCTCGTCTTGCTGATACGACAAATTCAGATTTTCAATAAGTAATAATTTCTTATGCATTAAAGTATAAAAAAAAACAATGTACATTTTACAAATTAATGGCTTAATACATTCATTTTAACAACTGTAATTTAAGAAAAACATCCCCGAATATTTTTACAATATGTGGATGATTTTTATTCATTTATAGACAATAATCTGGCAGTCCCATAAAATCATCTTGGAACCCCTGTTGGTGTTGGGACCCCAGTTTGTTAAAGGTTGATCTAAAACAAACAGAACAGCTCACGAACATGGCGGAAAGAGCCTTCTTTTTTTATTTTTAACCTACATGTACATATTTTACACCACTCTGACCTAACTGGCTCCCAACAACACACTGTAATGTCAGTGTTCTACAAAGAAAAAAGAAGAAAGAAAGAAAGAAAGAAAGAAAGAAAGAAAGAAAGAAAGAAAGAAAGAAAGAAAGAAAGAAAGAAAGAAAAAAAAAAGATTTGAAATCCCAAAGTCTGTGCTTGGACTTTGTTTTTCCTATTTCCACAAAAAATATGAACATTGTCTGACCTGAAAGATCTATGGAAACCTTAGCCTAAGCTCTCCGAACTGGGAAACCATTAAAGAAAGATGTCGTCAAACTTCCCAAAATGGCTGTTTTGGAGACGTCTAATTTAGAGTTAACTTATCAGAGTTAGCCTTGAGATAATGTTCACATATTGTTCTATAATCTGATAGAGGTTTAGAGAGGTTTACAGATCTAGAGGAATATTCACATTCATTCTGAAAGTGTGTTTTTTTCATATTTGCTATCTGACATCTTCATTTATTCTTCACAAGTCACACATATTCTCACAAGTCTTCTCGTCACTATGACTTTAACGCTATTCATATAGACCATGTGGTTGCAGAAATATACACATCTCACGATGGGTTTGCAGTTTTCAAGCAGAGACCTAAAAACCAGGCTCATGGGGTAAAAGAAGTGTTTTACGAAGTTATGTTGGTACTCTAAAAACTTCTTCCATCACTGCAGGAAGCCATGGGTACATAACAAACACCAGGTTGGAATAATCTCAATACCTTATTCAAACAGCAGCTTCTGTCATAATAAATCACTTCTTTTAACACTCATTCACCATTTCTGTAAACAGAAATAAATTGGTTTGAAAAATATTTTTAGTAGTAACAATCATGAGACTTGATACATGATTCACTGAAACCTTCAGTGCACAGTCCTTCACATCTGCCAGACGTGAGCACTGAGTCATGAAATGTGTTGCACATCAGTGATAGTTCAGCAGTTTTGATATGACTGCTGGAGGTCACAAACCAAGCACAAAGTTAGATCTGAGCTGCATCGTGATCACAAACTGATCCTTTCTCCAGCCTCTTCGGTCAAGTAAGAAACTCCTTCCATCAGATTTTTCCTTTTTAGGCGGATAGGATAAGACTCTCAGCGGAAAGTAAACGGATGAAACCTTTTTAGTATTGGTAGCATTAATCAAATTAAATATGCAGAGCTCCACTATAAAAAGCTTCTAGGTTGAGGAGTAACAGCGTAGCGGTTGATCTGGTAATTCATTGTGGTAATGGTCATTGTGAGATCAGTCTGCTCTTTAAAGAGCGTTGGATATATTGTACACATATATATATAAATAATGTGATTTTTGTCATTTTAAAGGATTTTTCCCCTTTTTTTCTTTTCTTGTTTTATTTATTGCATTTTTCAGGTAATCATTGGAAGCAAAATAAAAACATTCAATATTTAAGGAGTCTAATCAAAAGACGTGTAAAACACAAACTTTTTAGTCTTGTCTGAGCGCTCAGTCTGCTGCACTGCACTGCTCTGCTGCACAATGAGTGGCGTTCATACATTTTCAAGCAGGAAGCATGAATGAAGGTGCGGTTCTGCTGCCCTCTTTTGGGCAACACTTGATATCTTTGTAACTTTTATTTTTGCTTTCAACAATAGTGTGCAAAAAATCATGTAGTATAGTTTGCATAAACTACACAAAATATAAGATGGGTGATTAGTTCTGACATTTTTTTCTTCCTCCAGCTAACTTGTAGGAGATCTTACACCCTCTGAGTGATGCCTCGGTCTTTTTTGGTGAAGCGGGGAGGGTTGCACCACCTCCGACCCACGGCCAGAAGCCCCAGCCCTGGATCCACCCCAGTCGTACCCTGGGGAGCACCGTTTGTCTACACCACTGCAGAAACATCAGATAGAAAGGCAGACCTCCTCGCTACCAACCACTCTGATGGAAGTGGCCACCTCCAGGCATTCGGTCCCAGATATGGCGGTGGGTCACTGAGCATGTCTCCAACAACTTCCCAAAGAGAAAATAATCTCTGCCATGACAGAAGTTTTGATGATGAAGAGCATTTTATGCATCCTCAAAAATGAAAGTGTCTCATCTTCTCTACAGGTTCTAGATCTGCTGAACCCTGCAGCCCCATTAACCCTGCAGAGAAAGCTGGATCTCCCCCTCCCACATCGGCTGTGTGCTCCGGTTCTCATGAGTGCTCAGAATATCCAGACAAACTGTCTGTGGGACGAGCAGATCTGACTCAACCGCCCCCGATTGTGAGAGAAACCAGGAGCAGTGGCTGCACCAGGATCAGCGCCCCGAGACAAGAGTGTTTACTCTGTGGGAGAGTAAGACAACCGTCCGTTCATGTTTCTTTGTTCCAAAGGAAACTAAAATGTAAAACTGTGAGTGCAGCTGTGAGTGGATCATAAAGTGCAGCCTGTAACAGAGCAGGAAGAAATAGTATATTATTATATATCTATTAGTATAGAATGCTTCCGTGAATGTAGATGTAAATATTTATATTTTTTGGACCGTCAATTTTGCTGTGAGATAAAACTGAGAGCTTTTCAGTTTCTCTGAGCATTGCTCGTTTCTTCTGGGAAGATTGAAACTGTCCACTTGTGAATAATCTTTCTTATCTGATTGCTAAGATACTAAAACATAGTGTTTTATAGGAGGTGCTGACACTTAATGATAATCAGTTAATCATTTTTGATTGGTCACGCCTGGCAGCTACTTACCTTTAGATGTCCTGATGACATGATGCCTCATACTGTAACATGAATGTATGCCAATGAATTCAAGAAAATCCACTCTTGATGAGATTTAAGAAGCTTCTCCAATCTTCTCTTGTGCCAGTGAATGCAAATTATTTAGTTTTTCCAGCTTTTCAGAGAAATTCTCACGTTTTATCTCTATTGGCAGATATTTTTGTCTCTGTCAAGTTTGAAGACTCACTTATTAAAGAGCCATGAGAGCAGAGCTCGTCTGCCAGCAGCACACTTCAAAGCCAGCAGAGAAAATGCGCAATCCCCATACAGAAGCAAGGTCAGCAGTACTGTGAGTTTATTCAATCATTTGCTCACATCTTTCAGCAAAAAGTATGAATACAGTCCATTTTATCCCTCTTTGTGTTTATAGGAGAGGACATTTGGCTGCAAGGTGTGCGGGAAAGTGTTCAAGCGCTCTTCCACCCTCTCCACCCATTTGCTCATCCACTCAGACACGCGGCCCTATCCCTGCCAGTACTGCGGTAAACGCTTCCACCAGAAGTCCGACATGAAAAAACACACCTTCATACACACCGGTGGGTTTGTTTTCTGCTGACTGTGACCAGACAGCATTGGACTAAAGCTGTCATCTTTTCTCTTAATAAGCTTGACTGTGAGTGGGATGTTTAAGAACTCCATTGCTTCCATTTAATGTTTTCTCTCAGCAGCATCCTGAGCGGGACACTGAAACCCTCCAGCTGACACTAAGCATGGCAGCTTTGATGGTGTGCAAGTGAAACTGTGTGGGTGTGTGTGAATGTCTGCTTTTTTTCTTTTTTTTAAAGTACAGCACTTTGTCAAAGAGCTAAAGTGTTTTAAATATAAATCCAAGCGCTTGTAAATACTTGAGCTATTGCTAAAAATTAGCAGGTCCATCGGGATATTATACACAATTCCTAGAAGTGAATTTAGTTTTGTCAGACATCAAAAGCATGATCATGAGAATATTACGGTTTCTGCTTTCGTGTAATTAGGTCATTTTTACTATCGGCAATGGAAAGTTCACATTTCACATCCTGAAACCAAGGATTAGGTTTCAGGATGATTCAGCTCAAGATATCCCACAATCAATATGACAGTGTCAAAACAAGATGCATTCCCTGAACATATCTTTACCACATGAAAAGAAATAGCTTGATGATTGCTCTTGACAGAGTTTTGTTTTTTATGTGTGAATTTGTGAGAAGAAAACAGAATCACCCTACAAAGCCATTAAGACATTATCCAGACCTTAAATTGAATCAATCTGTGGTTACATGATATGTCACACCTATTCCTGTGGGGACAATACAAGGATATGAATATACACAAAAACATAAATATTTATACAGACATTATACAACATTGGTTCTCACCCCAGGTTAGATGAGGTTGGTTGCAGCTGGTTGTTGCTCCTAACTATTGCTCACACATGAACAAGAACATAATCATTAAAATATGGATGTGTGTTGGAATTATTCCTGGTTCGACATCAATAAAAGATAAAAGACGTGCACATAACTTTGTTTTGTTTCTTGAATTAATGGATACTGATACATGAAAGTAGGAAGGAGCCACAAAGTGAGGAAAAAACTCTGAAATAGGAAAAGATCCAGAATTGCATTCAGATAGCATTTTACAACTGGGGGTGTTTTTTTTTTGCACAGTACAAGACAGTCTGCTTTGTCATCATACATGTAGTGATAAATCAAAGCTAAATTAAAACAAGTGTGACATCTACTATGAAAATTGTTTGATTTTACCTGCTACTAACCAGCCAAAGACAATTTCTGGCCCTGTTGAATGTGTTTGTCTGAAAATCAGGCCCTGTTGAATATTACAGTAGGTTGTTTAGCCCTAAAACAAATTATATTAATGATAACATCCACATGGAAATTGTCTGTAATATCTTGTGTATTAAACTGTTGTGTCTTGTTTGTTTTAACAGGGGAGAAGCCTCACGTCTGCCAGATATGTGGCAAGGCATTCAGTCAGAGCTCCAATCTTATCACCCACAGCCGTAAACACAGGGACGACCGGCCCTACCGCTGCCCTTGCTGCCTGTACAGCTTCCAGCACAAGGTGGAGCTGCGGCAGCACCAGGAGCACCACTGCACATACCGCTGACGCCTCCACACCTCCAGCCTGAACTCAGGAAAAAGACTTTCAGGACAGAAAGCTACAGTTTGCTGCTGATGAAGCAGATGTTTCATCCACAGCTGGATCAGTTTAATATCTGATAGGCAGAAGAAATTTACATCTAAAGCAGTTGCTTTCTCTGCCTGTTACCACAGAAAAGGACATTACAGGCAACAAAAACAAAACTCAGTAGAGCTCAGCACATGATGTAAAGTAAGTTTGGCAAAAAAAACCTTTCAGCCAGTGTCCTCTGCACTTACGAATACAGTTGATCAATAAAGTCATTAAAATCTGTGCTCCTTCCTGTCCACATTATACTCTGAAGTTTGTCCGTCTCCATCTGAGTCAGCAACAACATACAAGAGCATTACAGTGAGAATGTGCATGATGCAGGCCAGAGCTCAAGGTGAACCACCTGTTCAGTGGTTCGATGTGAGCCATTACACATCACTCAGACCTAACAAGAAAAAGTTCAGTAATAAAAACATAAAACATTTTTAAAAGGGGGAGATTCTGTGGCCGAGCAGCTGAATCCAAGTTTGTTTCACTGAAAAAACGTATTGACTAATTTCACTATCAAAGATCTTCCCTGGTATATGTATTCCTCACCATGGATTAATCCCATATTTAAACTAGAAAAGCACTCAGACAGCGCAGACCTCCGCCAAGCTTCATTGACTGCAATGTTAAAGAAAATACACATACATTTTATGTACTAAGTACAGATGCAACAGTTTTCTTTCAGAGGCCTGACGTTTTTGTATTCAAATTTCATTTTTTATTGATTTCAAGCAATATTCAAATTTTCTGAGTTATTTGATTTGAGGTTTTCTGAAGCCGCAAATCCTTATCAGCAAAATATAAAAAAATAAAAGCAGTTACATAATGATGTGCATTTGATCTTTGAAGTTAAGTTACATAAATTCATGCACTTATTCAAGTTGTACCACTTATACCAGTTGCGGGGATGCCAAACATACCTGCCAGGGGCCAAAACCGGTCAGGCAAAGGGTCCAGTCTGGCCCACGGGATAAATTTGGTCAAAGTTACTCAAATCAAAATGTGAATTTCTGGATTATTTTAGTTCCTGATACCTGTAATTAAATGATTTGGGATTGTTTTACAAAATAATATAAGGTAGAAGAACATTGTGTTAACAAAAAATGTCAAATTTAAAAATGAGAAAATTAAATGTATTTTATGATAATATATAATTGTTTAAAGATTAACAAATATTTTATTAATCTATACAAAATAAATTAAACAAAATAAAATATTTAAATTAATTCAAATGTAAATGTGTAACTGATGCAAAATATCATGGAAATAGTGTGTTTTGAAGAAAAAACCATTTGTTCATAGTGTTTCTAAAAGTTTAGACTATTAGACAAGGTGATTTGTTCTTCCTTACACAGAAACAAAGTTTTTTTTCTTTGTTTTTTTAGATTATTATGTTGCTAATTTACTGGTCCAGCCCACTTCAGATCAAATTGCACCATATGTGGCTCCTGAACAAAATGTGTTGGACAACCCCGGTCTACCCGTTAAACTGATTGGATCTGTGTTGCTGTACTTTGAATCATTGAAGGTTTTATATTGATATTCTGTTTGACCTAAAGAAATCATCCACTTCCTAGGCTGTAATTTCCTGGTGATATTGAAAGATCACATATTACAAGAAGAATCCTATTCTTGGCTACAAGCGCAACAAACAATGCATCAAAGAGGGAACAACAGATTTTTTATTGCACAATACTAATGATCACAGAATAGTTTATCTTTGACTGACAGAGGTCAATTGCTCCTTCCAAATGACAAGTGAATGACAGTCGCATCTGAACACTGATATATTCATTCTCCTCATTAGCTGTAGTTTAACAAATTTACCGTTTGCCTTTAGATATCTCTGACATAAACAAGGAGAATATCCAAACTTCACTCGGGTTTATGAGTGATAAAAGGAAAAATACTAAGAATGTAAAATAAATCATCTTGACTTTTAGTGTACGACGTGTTAGTGGACTGTTGAGGGAGCACGCACCCGTTTGGTTGCCTTTTCTATGCTGGATATTACCACGTAAACAAAAAACAACAGCATAAAAGTTGCTTGAAGGTTCTGTCGTTGTCCCTCCGATTGATCATGCACCCTGGCTACTAGGCCACATGGAGCCTGCCACCCAGGCCCTCCTTACCATTAACCAGTACCATTAATGGTGGGTCCATGGATTCAGAGTGGGGGCAGCTTGCGGAGCACGAGGACATGCTTGTGGGAGGAGGGGGGAGATGTGGGGTGTGCAGCAAAACACACCTGATGAAATCACCCTCCAGGTACTGGCCCCCTCTGATGGAAGCTTAAAACAGCACCACCCCACAGAGGACAACCCAGATTCCAACACATAAACCAACCAGTAAATTAAGAGCCTCCCCTTTTGGCTCTGTGGTACCTCAGATTAGACCGTACCACAGAGGCTGAGGAGTGTGATCCCTTTGTATTTGTCCCACAGGCCAAAAGATCCGATAAAACTCCTTCTTCAGCTTGACAGCGTCTCTCACTGCTGGTGTCCACCAACAAGTTTGGGTATGAGTGCTTCTACAGGCACCGACGACCTTACGGCCAGATCTCTGGCTGGCTTCCTCAGCACGCGACTCAGGCAGAAAGTCCTCTGTCTCACTCGGGAAATGGTTGAAGCTCTACTGGAGGGATTCAAAGCTCCTTCTGACAGGAGACTCCGCCAGACATTAACAGCAGAATCTCACCACGTTTGGGGCTGCTGGGTGTTCCTGAACATGGTGTTCGTTATGGACAATCGATGTAGAGCACACAAGTCCAACAACAGAACACCAAATGGATTCAGATCAGGACGGCTGTTCCTCCCAATCATGCCCCTCCAAGAGAGCATTGAAATCCCCCAGCAGGAAGATGGAGTCGCCAGGCAGAAATTCAAGTGGCCAATCAACACACGTCTTGCGCTCACATGATTTGCTGACGTGATTCCAAGATGGTGGCACATGGCGAAGTTGCTAATGGCTACATTTTGGAGGATAAATTGGTGGAAATGTGGCCGGAATATCCCTGTTTATACGATATCACATCATCAGACTTCAAAAACAGGGACAAGCGTGAGCAAGCATTCCAGGAGACGGCAGAAAAACTGGACCAGACGGGTACTAGCGCTAAATGAGATAGGCCATGGACATATCAACGGACATCACTTAGGTTTTCTAACGGTCCTGTATTAGCTTTTGGCTGGGTGGTCCCACACGTTATCACTTCGGTGAGACGAGTGAGAGTTCCTCAAGGACATCATGTTTGTCTGTTATAAAGAGAGATACTTATGTATTATACGTCTCTTATGTATTCATCTTCAAATCAGTTGCCAAAACAACTCAACTGTAACAATCTCACAGTTGTGCCAGATTCAGACAATGGCTGGGTCAGCTAAAAAACGCTTCTGCCCACTAGTCCAACTCAGGGGACTGAGGAGGGGGGGGGCTTAATTTCACCCAGGGGTGGAATATGCCTTTTAAATATATGAACAATTTTATGTCTGTCACAATGTACTTTCCATGCTAAACAAATGTTCCATGCTGCTAGATGTATTCACAACAAATACACTGCATTTTCAACTATTACTTATCGCTTTCAGTGGAGTGGGTGAAAATAAAAATAAGATTGCGAAACAGCTATACAAAGGCCGGAAAACCCCAAACAATTGGAAGTGCCAGAAAAGTCTTGACCGAACGCTCCAAATGGCTTTTGGAAAAACAGCAATTTCTTGCTCCCCACATTGCTGCTCGGCCATCAGTAACAAACTTGGATGCGGTAAGTATTTTCCCAAAAATGTATTTATTGATCACAAGATTGCAATATATGTGTACAAGAAAAATATAGTTGAAAGATTCACAATATTAAATGTATAGTGTCTATTCACAAAGGAGTATTTGTGAAGTGTTGGCAGCTATAACCATTTTTAGGGAAATATTTGGAGGAGGCAGATGACATTTGATTAATCATATTTAAGTTACACTACCTCACTTTTGATATCATGTCTCCTTCATACCATCACTTACACATCACTGTACACCCTTTTACACATCACATCATCACTTATTTTACCCGTCATTCTGCCACGGTACAACTTCACAGTCAGAATTGGAATACTCAGTCAGGAGTTGCCTTTGTAACTTTGCATCAATTTTAAGGTTTTGATCAGTAGTTGGCTGCTGTCCTGTCAAGGGGGGATCCTTCCTCCATAATCCAGCTGTCAGGGTGTGGTTAGTGTCTTCACTTTCACAAATGCTGATGTAGGAAAGCTTGTTGATTTCAACCATATAGTTATGTAGACAACAGGCTGCCAAAATGACATTTTGCACTTTATCAGGCCTGAGATTGATTGTTGTCAAAAACACCCTGAACGTATTGGAGAGAATGCCAAATGCATTCTCCACTACTCTTCTCAGTGTTTTCATCAGTGTTAGATACAGCAGGAACGCATCATCACCAACAATGTGGTTGTTTATTTTGTTGGGTGATATTCCATCTATCTCTTCAGCTTGTGGCAAATTCAGAGTTTTCACTCAGGGCTTTCTTTAATGTTGAGTTAGCAAATACGCGAGCATCTCCTGCACGACCAGCTGCCCCCACATCTACATATGAACTTGTAATTTGCATTTGCAAGAGCTAAGACTACGATACTGAAGAAATGTTTTTTTTTTTGTTTGTTTGTTTTTCACCTGTCTTGTCCAGCATTGTTGCAAGCAGAATGATTGTGTGGCTGCTATTTGGTGCTGGGCAAATTTACCCTATCAAGTAGGGATTTATACTGCATGTATAAAGTCTCTCTTGAGGAGAAAAACTTTATTAATTCAAAATCGTATTGCTGGACTCGACCGGAGGGGACAGAGAGAGAGAAGAGAGAGAGAAGAAGGAGGGGAGAGAGAGGTGTGGGGAGTGGGGGTAGGGACAAAATATACCATATACAGAAAACCATTTAAT
>JAVQJG010051076.1:0-31069 GCA_036024015.1 Craterocephalus amniculus | reverse complement strand
TTTAATAGATGAAGAATAAAATAAGAAATGTTTGTAATACCAGGTAAATATTTTCACCCTGTTTCCTATATCAAGAAATCATAAACCTGTACAGAAAGCTCAGCATGGGGGAAGCTCTGAATGTTTAATCGCATCATCAGGCTTCGACTACCTGGACATGCTGTCTCTGGAGGCGGTGGACTCCTGGCTCTCCATCCGGTTTCCTCCTCTCCTCCTTCGTACCCTTGTGGAGCAGGAGGCTGACTCGTCCTCGCTGAGCTGATCTAAACTGGCTTGTCTGGACATGTTGAGCCTCAAGGCCTTCTGGTAGTAGATGTGGATGCTTTCTCTGTTTGGCACATTGCCCTGACAGGAGAAGAGGAAGTTAAATAATGTTCAAAAGACATATTTTAATGTACCCTCTGAATGTGGAAAACAGAGGGATGGCATAAATACCTTTTTGACTTCTCGTGTTAGCATGCAGCGCTCGATTCGCAGCACTGTGGAGATGTCAATGTACTCCCTGCACATGTCGTTCATCCAGTTGGTGAAACTCTCCACCGTTGTCTGGAAGAGCACCCAGGTAAACTTGATGATGTTGAACACTCGCTTGAAAATGTTGTCTGCAAACGGCACACAACAGAAAAAAAACGGTAGAGGACAGTGTTCTTGCAAAACCACAGCAAACTAATGAGTATTTTACAAACAAATGGTTAAATGTTCAATAGAAAGTCCCAGTTCTTGGAAGAATTAAAATCAACTTTTAACTTCATGTGTCTGTGTCTTAAATCAGAAATTAGTTTGGATTGAGGGTTTCTGTAAGGAGAACAGGATATCTCTGTGGTTTACTAACCCACAGACAGCATGCTTTATCTTTCTTATTCCTCATGCACTATTTGCATTCAGTATTGACAATTTAAACAAAAAAGTAGATGTTTTGTTTGAAAGTGTCATGAAAAACGTCAATGAGAAACCAACCTGGACCACTGGGCTTCTTATTCTCCTCTCCTTTTTCTTGTCCATCAGACAGATCTCCCACCTCTATAGTCACATGACCTACTGGAGCACCGTTAAGACAGATTACAAAACTTGGAAGCAGCAGAAATGATTATTTTAAGCCTCTTTATTGCTAAATTATTTTGAAAAACTAAGAGATATTTTTTTTACCATTTCTTAAATCAATCCAGAAAATACAGAGTATGACCCCAGATGTCCAAATATTAATAATAGTTTTGTTTGGTTGATGAATCTGAAGGTTTATAGAGAAGGGTTTCTTAGGGAAGATGAAAATGTTGTGCTTTATAAAATATGTCATTTTTTTTGGCAGAGTAAAACTAAACCAGAATAAGAAAAAAAGAAGGCAGAAAAAGACATGGATAAATCTCCAAGGGATACATTCAGCTGTAAACTATGATTAATGTTGTTGCAACTGAAGTTACTTTTCTGGTTTGGTTTTATTTTCATACAAGGATTCCAGACATTTTACTGGAAACGTCAATTTACACAAAAAGTTCACTAATAAACATTATAAAACATTTCCAGTTGATTACACATTCAAACATGCACACAAACTGGACAAAAAAACTAGGTCTGAATCAGTAAAAACACACTGTGATGCTCTTTAATATTTTATCAGGAAACAATAATGTCATAGCAATCAAAATCCTGTATTTTATTTACCTGCTTGTACAAATAATAATGTTTTAAAAGATATTCTTAAAAGTGACAATAATCATCTCACTTTCTGCCATCTTGAATTTATGATGTTACATTTCAGGAAAACATGTATAAAAACAGTAATCTAAAAGTATCATGAAAATAGGATGGCATTTTAAGTATTGCAGACAGGTTCTTACGTTCATAATGCGGGTAAAGTTTAGAGCTTGCTTACCATCTTTCTTTCTTTTCCTGTGTCTGACTCTCTTGGTGTATTTTCTCCAAAATCTGCGTTTGTCTTTGCCTCGTGCCTTCAGAGCAGCTTTGGGATCTGTGATCCAGGCTTGGTAAAGGAACTGGAGAACAGGAAAAAGCAATTTGGTCTTAGTAAATGGATGCCGAGAAACATGCAGATATACTGAAACACTGTTTTTTTTATCTTTTATACACAGTATATCAGCTTTGTGTCTTACTACTTAGGAGCATTTTATAAAAAGGCCCTGTTTTTGAGTTCCTGTTAATGATTAACTTAATAACTGTTGTCTTAATACATCCATATCAACATTTATAACAGTTATTTTAATTTAGACAAAAATATCCATCAGTGCAATAACAAATATAAATGAATAAATAAAAAGATACAATTAACTGACTGTTTTCAAAATCTTTATATCAACCATGATAATATACAAAAGGGACAACAGCTGCACAGAAAGCAGAAAAATATCTCCTAAATTTATTTTGTAGTTTTTGGCTGACGTACAAATGGGTGGTGGACCACCAGAATAGTCTGTTAAACACAAAAAAGTCCTCCAATCATAATATGTTGGACAGAGTTGAAAAGTGCGGCTAATAACTCCTCAGAGCAGCAGACAAAACAAAAAGGAAACTAAACACCTAGATGCTGTCAATCAGGCCAAATACTTCCAGTCAGACAGAAACAATATACAACACATGCATTTCCTTTCCAGCTCAGATTTGATGCTTTCATATGAAATCAGGCTTTTCTAATTTAGATTAACAATCTGCATCCAAACTTGAGATGGGAAGGCAGTTATTGTGGTATTAGTTGTTAGTGCTGGCAGAAGTTCACACACAGCAAGCAGCATGGTTAGATGGGCGTGAGTACCTTGCCTGCCTTTACTACATACTGCAGTACAGTTTTAGGCAGCTTAATGATAGACCTGGGTAAAGCCATAACAGCGGAGACAAACTTCCCGACTGCTCGCTAAAGATAGTGAGAAAAGAGAGGGAGAGGATTAGTAGAGAAAGATGTCATCTGTTAGAAAAAGTTCCATTTGTTAAAAGACAGTAAATAAGAAATGGAGTACACAGAGAAATAATGCAAAATCATCTCATTTTTGTCAAGAGGCAGTAACACTCAAAGGTCAAATATACCATTGGAAATGTTAAATTCAAACATTTATCATGATAAGACAAAATTAATAGCACAGTAAGAAATTTGCATTTACTTTCATTGTAAATGATGCAGATCAGTGTGTGATGTTGTAAGTATCAAGGTTTAGAGATGGGTTGAAAAAAGGTCAGAGAAACCATCTGCAGTTGTGGTTACGTGATGAAATAAGGGCATTCAGTATTTTTATGTGCTACTTTCAAATCAAGTGTTTCACACTGTCAAGTTTTCAAGTGGGAATTAAAGGACGCAAAGCATCTATTTCTATTTCGGAGCAATGCATCTTAAGAATTCCAGTAAAAAAAAGTTGGAAAATCATCAACTTTTATTTCATGAGTAAAAATTTTGTTCACTCATTTGAAGATTAATTTATTTAATAATTTCCCTTAGGGGGATTAATAAAGTATCTATCTATCTATCCTTACAGTATGAAGCGAAACATATTTAATACATGCCACTTCTCAGACATTTTGCATCACTTTTTTGTAAAAACTTTGCTCCAAACCCTGTTTTAGACAATATGATACTTTGGTTTCTGCTCCTTAATGGACACCAAGAAGCAAAATTTATAATAGTTTCGACATATGCTATGGAAATAATTGGTAGATATGCAAAGAAAATGTTTTAAGTTTTTCCCCACATTTTGTTAAAAGGCCAAATAAAGATTTTTTAAATTTGACTTTTCTTCTCATTTTTCTTGGTTTGTGCTTTAAAAGGTTAATAGATAAAAGTCTAAGGTAGGATTTGCAGTAGCTTAAAAAATATTTAAAAAATATAAACATATCTACAATTTGACACCAGCAACATACCTATTTAAGTGGTGAGGGGGACAGAAACAACAGCAACAGTTTTCTGGATGCTTTAAGATAAATCAGTGAAAGGTGAGGGTGCCAGGATTGGGTATAAAAGAAGCCTCACCAAAGGCTGATTCACCACTTTGTACCAGGTTTGATCAAAAAATCCTCAATAAGTTAAAAAACTAAGATTGCAAAGAATTTTTGTTTTGTGAACACCTATAGGGTATAATGTTATAAAATTACTCAGGATTCTGGAGAAATCTTAGTGTATAAAGGCCAATATCAGAGAACCACAGTTTGGATGAGGTGACCTTTAAGTCCTGCTCAGCTCTGCATTAGATAGAATCATGGCATCATGATCGATGTAGCCCAAAGAGGAGAACCTCAGAAAACCATTTTCACTCAACACAGTCTGCTCCTGCAGCAAGAAATGAAACCTGAAACTGTATTATAGGAGGAGGAAGCTGTATATCATCTCTGCAGAAGCAGAGCAGAGTTCTCTGGACATGAGCTCATCTCAGAAGCACAGAAAGACACTGGACACGTGATATGTGGTCAGATCAGAGCACGTTTTAGCTGCTTCTGGCATCTGCCTCTAAAGATTCAGATCCAGGCTGTTATGACAGAAAAGTGTGAGCTTCGGAGCTTGTCGTGGGATCCTGTGGCATTGATGACTTCATTTGTGTAGAAGCATGAACTGGAATTTTAGACATCTTTTCCGAGAGGTCATGTTTTATTTCAGCAGGATCTCAGGCCTTGTTCAGCAAATTGTTACACACCCAAACCGTGTTTCCTAAGTTTCTGCCTGAAGAGGAGAATCAGATGAGGAAAACAGACTGCTGGAAAGCTGAAATCCTGAATTCATCCCAAGTGAACACAGGTTACTCAGGTAAAACTATAACATTTAGTTTATAAATGGTCAAAAGAAGGTTGAAATACAGTGGTAAAAAATGCCTGTATCAAAATGTTCTTCTTTTTAGGGTCTTGCTGGTGTCAAAGCTTTATTTATAATTTCTAAAAACACTGATGTTGGTCAGGGAACATAATCAAAACCCTTCTTTGGACTTGTACCTATTAAATAATGGTTCAAACAAATACAAATACATTTTACTTGAACTTTGGACTTGAACTCTGTTTTGGAACTGCTTAGGTTCGATGTGGCAAAGGTACTGGATGGAAAGGAGCGACATCTCTCCGAATTAAATTTCTCCATTTTAAACAGATCTTTCAAATAAACCAGAAATTTCCTCTTGAATTGGAATCAAATGAATAATGATCCACCTGAAATGCCGACTTCTTTAGGGGCTCTTCGGAACTTTTGTCCCCCTCCTCTTCTTCTTCCTCCTCCTCACTGTCAGTTTCAAACAGGTAGTAGTCTCCACTTCTAACCACTGAGGGACAGAGGATTGAATGTTGTTACACTGTCTGCAGCGGCAGTCATTAAACTCACTCAGGACATTAAAATAAGGGACAAAACAGGTACGCTCAACAAAAGGATGCAGAAAATCCAACCACTTACCATTATACTATAAAACTCCTTTTTCATTAAACATTTATAGATTATACACACAATATACATTTAGAAATGTTTAGAGACACAAGAAGACAACAAAAGTACAGAAATATACAGTTTGTAAGAAACGTTAGTACAATGTATAATATAACTGAAGAATCTGTCTTATTTCAGTAGATAGTCACCTTTAAGCTACTTTCAGTGACTCCAGACTAAAGCAGTTAAGTGTCAGATGCAATGGGATAGAAAAGGCTGACTTATGTCCTTGAACAGAACCACAGTGGGCAGGAGATGAGGGAGGATGCTGGGAAATGGAGATGAAACATCAAATGACAAAGAGGTAAAACAATTTGAAAATGTCATGTGGGGGTGGATTATGACGCGAGACATGAGAGTTCAAACCAAACAGGCAACCACTGCAACGTCTCAGAGGAATGCTGGTGTTTTTTTATTTTTTTCAATTCAACACAAAGTCACTTTTTTCTGTGATCATGGCTCCAATTACTGTTATTTGTCCTGCTTTCGCCTGTTTGGTGATCATGTCTGCATGCAAAGAATGAACAAACCCTCCATCCTTTAAGGTGGGTCAACTTCATGTCTTTGCTCAAAAATGTTGCATAACAGAGCGATTCTCTACTGCGGGCTCTTTAGGCGAGATCCATGATGAGGTTTTAAACTTTGAGTGCAAACCTCCAGCCTTTATCCACTTTCTTTCTACAACGTCTCATTGTGTCTATTTAAGGTCTCTGTGCTCAAATAATTTTATGAATTATCTTTCTCTCCACGTACGCAATGCAGGGTTTAACACAAGAGCTACAGGTAGCAAGTGCCCTTAAATAGAGACAGAAAAGGATTAAAGTCTGGAGGGAACTAATGTGTGTCGGTGCCTTCAGAGCCCAGGAGCAGTATGGGAATCCTCAGCGTTCTGGTCAAGGACAAAAGGGCCATCAAAAGTGGAGGAAGAGACAAAAGAGGATTTGGGGGGGTCAACCTACTGGAAGCATGGTCAACCCACGGCCTCCACCACTGCTTTTTATTGGTCGAGGCTTTCGTTGGCTTTGTTCCTAAAATTTCACAAATACATCAATGCAACATTTTATAAGAAAATCAATTCTCTGCAAACTTGTCAGATCACTTTTCCACTGCATGAAACTGCTTTTCTTTTCTTGTTTTTTAGCTCAAGGAGTAAAATCATCACATGACTACACTGCAGGAACTACTGGTACGTTCATGACCAGCACAAAAGCAATAAAACTTCTATGCCAGCTTTCTTTTCTTTTCTCAGTTAGACGCTGTAGCAGGCTGTATCATACCATCATCATCCTCGTCTTCAGGCTGGATGACTGTCTGACCATCCACAGACTCCTGTGCCAGGCTCAGCATCTTCTCTTTGCCCTTCTTAAACTTTTCCTGCCTCACCTTAATGCGATCCATCCTGATTAGATCAGAGCGATGGTGAAGAAACACAAAGTACCGACACAGTAACATCATAACAGACTGACTACAAACATCTTCAGGCTTCACATGGAAATTAAAGTATGTTATATTACAGCAAAGTGCACATTAGAGAGGGTGAGTGGATAATAAGAGCTCATGAGTAGCTTCTGAGCTAACTATAAGTAGTAATGGAAATACACTGCTTTAATGTGGTATGATAAAGTAAGAGCTGGCTTCCAGGAAAAGATTAAGAACGAGCCAGGAGATGCTTTTAAACCACAACAATCATGTTCACTTCATTTTGGACTGAATTAGAGCTAACGAGGCTCATGAATGAAACTGAAATAGATATAACCGTACTCATTTACTGTAGCTTATTGTCAGCAAATTTCAGAAAAAGGCACCCGAGTGAACTCTACTAGTATTGAGTGCCAAGTGAAGCTGTAGACTTTGATTCCCTGAGCCACAAACTTCATAATGCTACGAAATCCAAAGTTTGTCACAGCTCCAGCAATCCTGGATGTCCATAGCTTAAAGGAGCTATAGCTGGTATTATTTTAATCTTTCTAAGAAAAAAATGTTTCTACATGGTGTATTATGTGGTAACAGGGGGAAGTCCATATAAATGAATCAATCAGAGTCACATTTTTATGGACTTGAAAGGGGTAAGTCCGACTTCCCCCTTTCACCACATAATATACCGTGTAGAAACCATTTATCTTAGAAAGATTAGAAAGATTAGAATAATATCAAGGTATAGCTCCTTTAATTTTCATAAAAATACTTACTGGTACTTTGATTAAACTATAAACCACTTCTTTTCTAAAATTTCTTTAAAATACCTAAAAAACTAAACAAAAGGCAAAACTAAACAAGGACAGTTGAAAACCCGATCACCGAGACATGCCGAGTAACCTTTACTGTGTAATTTTAGTTTTACTATGGCACATATGCGCCTGTTCCAATAACATTATTAACTCTGTGCGTGAGCTCTGTGCTGACAACATAAATAACATTGCCTGGATTATAAAACATTTTTTAAATCCTCTGGTATGTGATACACTTTTTCTTCACAGGTGTGGATACCAAACATCTCATCGCAAAAGGCTTTTAAAAAGAAACCAGCCAATGGCGAAGCTACGGCACTATAATGGCTGACCAATGGGGAAACTCATCACCTTCATTAGATGCCATCCATCATTCATGCTGTCCCATTAACAAAACTACCAAATGTGCTTTAACCCATTTAGATCTAATGCAACATCTGAATGTGTCAGTGTGCATGTTTACAGGGCAACAGATGCTGGTATCTGTGAAGGGGAAACACTTATGATGGCTTTTCAAACCAGCGCACATATACAGACAAGAATACAAAATCAGAAATGGCTCAGAGACAAACTCACATTTCTCATGATGAACTTTCACTGAATTTGTTGACAGATAATTTAGGATGAAAGAAAATCAGCCAATCAGAGGGAAATAAGTGAATGAATGAGATAGTAGAAAGAAAGGGTTTTTAACTGTGATAAAGAAAAACACGCACAAAAGAGAAAGATGCTGTGTTAATTAAATACGATTCTTTAATCTAAACATCTTGATTTATGTGCGTTAATGCAAAGTGCGTGATGCGGTAACCACAGACACTGCATAACAACAGGAGGGTTAAACATTCAGAGTCTCACTGTCTCTTCAGCTGCTCCACAGATTTGCTCTCCTCCTCCAGCCGGGCTTTCACCGCCTTCACGATGGTGGCCTGGAAAAGCTCCGCTCCTCTGAAACACACGTTAACATGTCTGTAAAACCTACAGCTCAGTGTCTGTGTCTGCAGTAATGTTGGTTTAACCCTAAGGGGTTTCAGTCTTAAACTACCAAAATACAGAGTACCTTTCTGACACCTTAATGCACTGAATGTTTTCTGTCATACAAAAAGCTACAAAACATCAGAGCTTTAGTAACTTCCTGAATGTGTCTACTAACATTAAAGGCACAATTCTAGAAATTCCTGCAGATTTATGCAGTAACTAATTCTGTCAAATATAATAAAAAGACTTTAGACGTAAAATGTCTACATGTGGAGGGAAAGTGAAGCAGAGTACCTTGAAGCGAGGATCTGAGACGCCCTGATATCTGCAACCACGTGGAGAAAGTAGTAACTCATGAAGACTCGTCTCTGCAGCAACAGGAAGGCAAAACAGATGCTGTCCCAGATTATTCCCGCCTCATCCTTGGGCAGTTCACATTCTGAAACGCACAGAGAGCAGCACTTTAATTCATTTATTGGTACAAGCCGATTTTAATTCCTTTACAGTGCAAATACGATAAAAACATCATTTCCACAACAACAGCGCTACAAACTGTCAATTTAACAACGATTACTTCTAAATATAAGCGAGGGCATACATAAGAATTTACTCTGACTCAAATGAAACCTTATTACAATTTTACAGTTTATTGCTGCAGCGTTTTACATTTACAGTAAATCAGCATCCCTACGGGATTTAAAAAAACAACACTGAACTAGTCACTCACTGTCATCCTTATCAATGACTATCTTGTAATCCTTGATGGTGCACGACAAACTGAACAACTGGATCAACCAGCAGTGGTTCTTCGTCAGTGATCCGATGTAGCCACAAGCCAAGATCTGCAAACAAGACTCATACATTTATTATAGCATTAACAACATCTTGACACCTTTTTAAAAAGAACCTTATTAAAAGTTTTCAAGATCCAATGAATGTATAAGCCCTGATTAATCAGGGTTTGTGCAGATATATCCAGATAAGGCATTTTATGGGGCAAACTATTCTGAAACTATTAAATGATCTATTTTTGAAGAAGAAGTTAGTCTCAAAACTGTATAAAGAAGTGGACAAGGCGATAATAAAGCACACACAGAGGAATAGTAGGAGAAATATGCAAGAAGAACACTATCAGAGGATGAATGGGAAAGAGCAACAATCAATGAGCAACAATGGGAAACAACAAGCACCTTCTCATGGAGAGGGCATGGCTGGCAGAGCACAGCGAGACATTTTACGATATTTTATGTGAGCAGATTTGTTTTGGACTCCCTTGGTACCAGCTACATAATGTTTTTCATTGCTGACCAGATTATGTTCTGCACTATCCACTGCCATGAGAGGTCTACATGATATTCTTTCACACAGTTAGTAAATCCACCATTTTAATCAATTTGTCAAAGGCCACTCACTGCCAAAATATTCTTCATTGTGATTACAAAGATGTTGTACGCAATCAGGAAGTCCCAGTAGCGGAGGATCTTCTTGATTGGCTTCAGCAGCAGCTCGCCCCCAAACAGCAGGAAGTAGAAGCAGGCCACCAGGTAACCCATACAGAAGACGCTGATGCGTGTGGTCCCGGTGATGAAGATGATGGTGAGGACAAACCAGAAGAGGTAGCTGAACATGATGACCTTCAGCATATCGAGGTAGGACCTGAAAATGAAGAAAGCTGAGATGTGTGGAAACTAAAAACAACAATGAACTCATTTTACACTTTGAATGAATGTAGAAAACACTGCAGCCAATAGGCTCTTAATGTGTGACAGTGTCTAAAATCTGAACTTGAGAACTGAAACCAGACAAGATGAGAGTAAAATAATGACATTGTACTGTAGGCTCATTTGAACTTTATTCTGGATTGTTTTTGCCCAGCAAACTATTACACTACTGATTTTATTACTGTTAATGCTGTAGCAGCTTAATAACTTAATAACTAACTAACCACAATGATTCTTCTTACCTCTAAACTGTTGTTCAGATGGTATCAATTAATAAACTCTTTTCAACATTTTAACCTAAACATACGACCGCAACAGCTCTCCTGCATGCTTATCTCAAAACTCAGCATCAGAAATCTGCAAATGATTATGAAATGGATTCTGGAAAAAGACTCCCCACAATGATGTACTGAAAGTCGAAATGTTATGAAGCAATATGCCAATTTATGTATTGAGACTTGTATCCAACCGCTAAGCATGGAGGTGGATTGAGCATGTTTGGGTTGGAGGTGCTGCAAATTCAGAGTTAATTATGCTGGAAATCAGCAAACCACCATCCATCTGTCCATCTGTCCATCCGTCCGTCCATCCATCCATCCACCTGTCCGTCCCTCCATCCGTCCGTCTGTCCATCCATCCATCCATCCATCCATCCATCAAACCATCCATCCGATTATCTGGATCAGGTCTAGGGAAGCAGCCTGAGCAAAGAAGCACAGACTTCCCTCTCCCCAGCCAAATTTGAAATCTCATCCAGAGGATCACAAAGTGCTCTGAAGTGAGCTGAGAGGTGTGATCCTCCTGGGACCTCGCCGGGTCTCCTCCTGGGGGGACCAGGGAGGCATTGAGGACGCATGACAACCACACGCCTGAGCCACCACATCTCCACACAGTGGAACTCTGAGCCGCGCCTGGATGACCGAGCTTCTCAAGGGAGAGCATGGCCCCCTGGCAGAGGAAACTAAAAAATCTAATTTGCAGAATAACTTTTTATTTGGCCCTTTCACAATGTAAATAATGTGCATATATGCACCATTTATTACAGTGTGATGTCAGAGTTATTGTAGTGAAAAATGTATCTATCAGGGGTAAAGGATGTGGATTAGAGTTTATACAACATGAGTTTGAGCAAATTCTTTACAGGTCTCATAAACTGTAAATATGCAACATTGGGGTTTAAAACGTTAATACTTAAACCCAAACCAAAGATCCATATATAAAAACTAAAAACTCAGTAATGGGGGCCATTTAAAAAGCTGCTGAGTGAACCTTTTGTCAAATTATTTTGCACAATATCAAGAACAAGCTTTCATCCATAAGTTATTGCAGAGAGACAAATGAATATACACGAATATTTGATAAAAATGAAAGTTGTTTAGTCCCAATAGAAGTTAACAGCACAGACCCAAGGCAACATTCTTATACAGTTGAGGATGCATGTTTGTGAACCGAAATAATATTTCAGTTCATTCTATAGCTGTGCGCATAGTCTCATCAGTCACCCTTACCAGTAAGAGTATGGTCAATGACTGGGAATCAGAGCTGTAACCTGATGCTGTCACTGAGCACATGCACCTTACAGCATGTCACCTGTGTGTCTAACATGTTAAAAGCATGAAAACACCTCCTGTGTTGCCACGTAAGAGCCCATTAAAGTGATGTGTGGGGTAAAAACATGGGATGCAACTTGCATTAACCACAGCAACAGCTGCACTGTTTAGGAAGCAGCACTGATGAAGTGGGTTCTGGTCGGACGTGGCTTTGATGGGCCGGAACAGCTGAGTAAGTGTCCTTCTTCATCAGGGGAAGAAAATACCTTTTCCATACTTGAAAGCTATTTATTGAGTTAGAGTACAGGGAAAAAGCGTCTGAGTCGCAGAGTGACGGACAGTGTTTTGTGGATTATGGATTTCTTCCCCACCCTGTACCCGTAATTCGATCTTAGAGGGAAACAATGGAATAAGTGCAGAGCTGCAGTGGCGTGAACAGACGGCCGTGCAGCTTTCTCTCTCTACAAGGGCTTGTTGATGGACACAGAGTGCGTTAATAAAAGACTTGTCCACTTTGCACATCAAAACAGTGGAATGTAAAGAGCACGTAATCAATGACTGTGGACAGGTCGGGATGCAATCGCTGTCTTTCTCACTTGCTATTTATTCTTCCACCTCTCAAAATCCTCTTTGCTCTTTTTTATGAGAAAAGTCAAGATCCAGCTCTGAATCTGAATATTGATTAGTTAGTTTAAACTATGTATACAGCAGGTATTAAATAACATCTTTCACAAAGCTGCTGGCATCAGCTTGTATTTCTTTTCTTTTTCATGATTATAAAACTTGAATAAGATATCGAGTGTGTTCATATTAACCTTAACAAGATTAATTATTTCTGAAGTTGTCAGGCTACATAATTGAAGGCAATCTCCAAACCAACAGGGCGAGGATACTTGAGTTTTACCTTATTTGTTGTCTTTTTTTTAACACAGCTTGACAGCTTGATCATCCCAGCTTGACAGATATGCATTAACATAAAAAACACACAAAATCTGACACTGAACCTGACATCTAGGTACACAATAACCCAATGCAGTTGTCAGTAAAAATAACAGCTTAATCATTGCAGTCTATCATTTATAGTGTACTTGGAAGTTCTACCAACAGTATTTTTTATTTTCTTTAGAGTGCACAAGCCATCCATCATTACACACAGCCACGGATGACAAGAAGCAGACAAGGTGCTGACCTGAACATAAATTAAAATGTTTTGCTGAGAGACAGTTTGGCAGCAGCTGCAGGTAAATTGTCTTTCTGGATTCAACCAGAGCCAAAGTGAAAGGTGTGTGATCACTCTGTGTCAGCATGACTCATAAAATGCTGAGGTGAATAGTTAGTTTGTGAGAAGTAGAGCTTGAATAAAAAAGGACCCAAATATTTGGTACAAATCTACATTAATTGCTTTAAAAGTGTCAAATGAAACTATGTAACAAGAGGCATTTTCTCCATTATTAAATCATTAATATCTGAAGCTTTAAATACATGTTAATATAAAAAAATCTTCAGTTGAATATGACTGTCTGTGCCGAGAATATTACAGCTTGACTTTATTGTTGGTATCTGATATAATTAGGCATCAATTACGCTGTCTGCTTTACTTCCTTTTCCAATTCAGCATGTCTTCCTCTTTACTAATGGCTGCCAGGCCGAGCACTGACACCAAACAGACTTAATGACAACCGTTTTAAGTGAACCTAATAAAAAAAAAAGAACAGTGTCTCGTTGTAGCCTTCATATAAATTCAAAAAGCAAATCTGGACCCCTCCTGCTGCACAGTATATGAAGCGTCTGTAAAAGCTGCAGTACCTGCAGTGGATGAAGTCAGGTACAGGGTTGTGGACACTGAAGGAGGCTGCGTCCAGGTCTCTGCAAATCTCCACATTATCACCGGCCATGATGCGGACCGCTGCCTTGTTCTCATCCTCAAAGACCTGTCTCTGCATCGAGGCGCAGAGTAGCAACATGAAGTCGTCTAGGAGCAGAGAGGAAGAAAGCATTTACAACTGAGATATCTCAGTAAATAAATCAATATACATCAGCTTACATTTTCATAGTTGTTCTTTTTCTCTACCGGGACAATTTACTCTGCCGTCATTTATTTTAGAGTGCCTGTTTTAAAAAACTGTGGCTTTTTCTAGAGTCACTTGAAGCAAATCTAATGCTTTTTAAAAACACAACATACATTTAGAAAGCTGTTATTATTGGCTATATTACAAAAATTGCATATGAAAACACAAAGACCTCCAAAAAAATGGGATTTTGAATAAGCCCCATCTTGACCAACTACAACAGTAAAATCCAAAAGACATAAGTATAAATAATACAATTTCATTGCAAATGACACTTACAAATTACTTTTATTGAAGGAAATACCATGCACATTATGCATGCATCCTACAGCACACAGAATGGCAACTATTTATTTCTACACCAAAAAAGGTTATTTTTCTTGATAAATTAACATACAGATGAGGAAGAGCGGATTTGGCCGCTGATGGAAATCTGGGATATAGAGCCACTTGATCACATTTGGGTTGACGGTGGTACTTTTAAACCTCCAGGGATAATCTGTAATGAAAACATAGTCATGTGTATAAACAATATTGAAAATGTCAGAGTTTTTCGTGGAGCACTTGTAAAGACAGAAATGGCAATGAGAGTTTCAATGTGGTAACAAGTAAAAAGAAAAAAGTACATCACTAATACAGGACAAAAGCTTTTACATTCCCTCTTGTGGCATGGGGCACTGTAAAAACATGCAAGGACTCAATTTACACACATTGATATTTCACATTAAAATAAAAACTCAGTGTAGACCAGAATTTAAATTTACTAGTAATCAAAAATGAGACGTAAAGCACCAGACAATGTCAGCTCACAACATAAACTAAGACTTTGACTGGTTCAAACTTTACTTGTGTTTTAATCAGTTGTATTTATTTCCGAGCACAGCTGTGAATGAGTGATAGCACAGAATGATCTATGAACTTCATCCTGACTGATCTGCGTCCAAAGTTTTTATTTCACAACACAATTTTTTTTGATTAGTCAAAGTTTTATTTAATAAGCTTCACCCTGTAAAGTAAGGTGAAACTGTTGTGATTGCTGCTTCAAAATAAGAAGAGGATGTAAAGAAAGAAATTCCCAATTTTATTATTGATTATAATTATCCTAACATGCCTAATAAACCAATCCCTATTAGAAAGAAAGAAAAAAAATTTTAAGTAATGATTGAGTCTATCAAATACTTAAACCTAAACCCAATGTAAACACTTATTTTGAAGGACTGAATCAGAGCGACTCCTCAGTTATTGTGAGCCCAATGAGACTTTTTCAAACACACAAACCTTTACAGGGTGCAGGTGGGATCCCAATGCAGATGAAGTACTGAAAAGTAATCATGCAGGCCAGGAAGAAGCAGTACTTGGACCAGATCTCAGCAATGGCTTTCCTTCTGCGTCTATACATGACTGCAATCAAGGCAAAGGCATGAAGCATGGAGTAAAAGTCCATACGCTGCCCGATTACGTTGACCCCCAACAGCAGGCATGTCTGAGAGACAAGGGGCACAAGACATGATGGAGCAGGGTGCAGTGAGACATACACTATAAATTATTGTGTTAAACTCTCTACCTCAAGTCCAAACTTGTAGAAGAAGTAGTTTATGAAGTATTTGATGAAACAGACGATGCCAATGTCCAGGTGTTGCCGTGTGATGTCGTGGAAGATAATTCTGGCAGCTGGAGGCGACAGCTTGTTCCTGAGTCGGAAGTATTCCTGATGACGGTAGATTGTCACCTCAAACGCCAACAGAGCCAGCATCAAGAAGTTGTTCTGCACAAACAGGAACGAAATTTTTTTAGCCGTTTTTTTTTTGTTTTGTTTTTGCTGTACTTTTCTTCATGGTACTCACATTCAAAATTTGAGAAATTCATTAGGAGTTTTTTTAAACATGTTTTTTTTTAAACATGGACACATTTGTGACGGACACAGTGATGATGAGATTTCAAAAACAAAAAATAACAGGAAATTTTATTATGAGGCATATCTTGCCCTAGGCTTGCCCAGGAAATGGTTGAGCAATGGTCACACACATTGTGTTGAATGTCTCTGAATATCAGCATCTGACAGTAGGAAGCCACTTGTAGACTTCTCAGTCTGAACACAAAGAAAAGTCTGTTAATTACTTTAGAAATAAGCAGAATTGTTTTTACTAAAGCAGCAAGTGTCTCATCAACTCAACTCGTTTAAAACTCCTCACACCGAAGCAAAGGATAAAATTCCTTCTGCCACTGGTTTTATTTATAGTTAACGAAGTCGCATCCAATAAACTAAGGGCTGTTTCGTGGAACATTTCTGCATAAAAAGTTTGGGAACCACTGCACTAGTCAATTTTGGGTTTCTCGGCGACATGATTTTTAGAGACTAGAGAAAAGAAAAATCTAAAATGCATGATTCAGTGTATTTTATTACACTTGATCACTTTATGCAGCTTTGTATTTTAATTCTTTGTTTCCTTGTTTTTGATGTGACCTTGTCTGGTGTTCTGGTCTAATTTTTTTAAGTTATTCAGCATTTATTCAGTTCAGCAGTTATTCTTTTGTATTAAATGGAGAAAGTCCTGGCTATTGGTGCCCACAATCTACATCTTTCATTTTCTCATAAAATCCAATATTGTCCTCCATCTACTTGTAAGCTTGATTAAACTTGGTTAAGACTTCCACTCCTCACCCTAAGGTATCCCAGAAGGTCTTCTTCTCTTTCGATCTTCTGAAGGCCAAACCAGTTGACTGGATCGCTTGAAGTGTACATCAATGAATTCTCCACCTCTCCAGGTTCATATTTGTAGGATTCCATTGACTGTGAACAGAAAGAGTCTTTTAATGCAATATTTTAACTGCCAAATTTGTCTAATTTTCATTATATAAAATATGTTTGAACATAATAAACACTTAGAAAGGAATCCTTCCATTTAGATTACAGAGTAATTTGGCTGTGATAAAGAACCTTTGGTGATACATACAACATAGGTCAAGATATTTACCACAGAGCAGTTGAATTTTGGGGGATTTATTGTCTTCAGCTGGTACAACATTTTGCACACGATGACGACACATGTCCACACAGTGCAAACACTAGAGGCAAGGCGGCGATACTGGCTGAAGGGTAGTGCAAAAGCCCAGGATGCCAGAAACACATAGTTTAGCAAAGACACCTGCAGAGGAGGCAGAAGAGATGAACTATACAGCCTTTTTTCCATCGCAAATATAAGCATGAACATCTTCCTTCCTGACAAATTTAAAAAGACTGCTGCAAAGATGAAAGGAGAATATGTTATGATACAAAGCAACTGCAAATACAAACTGATTTCTCCAGAATATAACTCCAGTTCATCTGCTGGATGAGAGACACTCAAAGTTTATTTTGAAGTATAATGTGAAGGGACATTCTGTGGAATGAGCAACACAGCTACTGTAAACCTACAAGCACTGCCTCCAAAACATGTTCAAAATCTCCTGCTATGCTTTCCTATTAGCATAGCAACAGAACAAGAAGGATATGAATCACTACAGCTTTCTACCTCAAAATTTACAATTTGTAACATTTACCACTGAAATACAATAGCACAGTGATTCTCAAAGACATTTCAATAATGTACCCCCTGTGGAATAATTTATTAGCTAATTATCCCCTAAAAATACAGAGCTTTTTTGTTGGAAACAGAAGTAAACAGAGGCATCAGCACCTATTTGCTCAATTTTTTACAGAAAGAAACACTTTAAATTTGGTCTTAAGATATTCATGAAGGAGTCGACTTGATGAAAGTGTCTTCTTGCTTTAGACTGCATGAAAGACTCCTACATCTTCTGTGATGATGATGAATAAAATCTGAACAGAATGAAATTAATGCTCCTGATGTTAACGCCAGTCAGTAAAACCTATCGCTCTTCTTCTAGGAATCTTTAGTTTTCTTACCTCTGTGACACAGACCAGAACGATGTAGCAGGATGCTATTTTGATAATGTGAATCTCCAGTAACCACCAAACAAAAAGCTGGAGCTTGTGGAAATACTCCAGGAACTTAAGGAAAAGCACGGTCAGACGGTCGACCACCAGGTGCCATTTGTTCTTCAGGTCTGAAGAACAAGAGAAAATACTTTGAAAGTGTTTCCAGATTTTAACTCGTAATTACAGAAGCACATTTCCAGTTTAAAGGCTATCCTTTTTGCATTTGTGGGTAGGGGGGCAATTTGCATAGAAGTTTCCCGATTTAAAATCCCCTGTAAAGCAATTTTATATAACAGCAGTTTTATAATTCATTATAATTCTACAAATTGCATTTACTAAATATTGCTGGCAAACACCATTTCAACCCTGGGAGTAATAATTGTCAAATATAAGCACCACATGCTTTCCAGAGTTGCTGCAAGTTTTGTTTTTTTATTTTTTCCCAATTTATGAGTTCAAAACATACTTAAAATTTAAATTAACAAGCAAATCTCAGACTGTCGTTTTAATTACCTGAAAAATAGGACTTCATATCTGGTTTTATATTCTCACAAAGAACATAAAAACTCCAGCCACGGTGAGGTAGTGGGTCTAAACTTTTACAGAAGACACATTATCTCAGGTTTTAATAGAGGGCTCATTGTTTGGAGAAGAAACTCTGAGAAAACATAAAGCAGGTATAGCCCACAGCTCATTATGGACTAAAAGGTCCTGCAGGGCTTTGTTTTATTGCCTATTTTATTTTCTGTATATATAAACCGCACTTTAATTTAGGACCAGCTGCACTGTCTTTAGCTTAAGTTGGTCATAGTAGGAGCGTGAACGGGAGGACTTGAGCTACATGCTGTGTAAGAACAAAAGACGAGGAAATAAATTTGCTGAACCCAAAAATCCACTACACAGACAAGTTTATATCACTTCTCTTGTAATGATTAATGACCAGCTGGTGAGAAAATGTGTAGCTGATAGTTGTGCAGCAGCAGAAAGTTGAGGCATTTTAAAACTGTATGCAACAAACTTCATAGCAGACTGAAGCCCAACAAGCTGAAGAAATCGGACAGAAATAGTTTCTGTGCTTAGAGCTGATTTTGAAACAGCCTGCACCATACAGCACATGCGATGGGGGTCTTTTACTGCAAGCACAGACACAGGAGTCAAGCCAGCCATGAAGGAAAATATTGTACATTTCTAAAAGGAAATCAAAGAAACAACCTCACATCTTAAATAGAAATTTCAAAAGAGATGCTGAAGCTTTTCATACAGCTCAGACATCTACAGAGCATCTCATCCTCGAGATCACTTGCATGATTAACAATGTGCAGCAGCCATGGATTTGTTTGATGGCCTGATTTAACCCTTTGTCATCCTGCTCGAACATTTGGTTGAGAAATTTTTTCAGTGATTATCATGAATCTTTGTAAAGAATTGATTAAATAAATCTGCCTGAACCATCTCTACCAAATGGTTTGGGTTAGTAATACCAAAAGAAGGTGTTTGTTCTCCCATTACTGTTTCAAATTTTAACCATTTTACTGTCATTACTTTAACCACAACTATTTGCTAAAAAAAATTTGTCTTTTTCAAAATAAAAGGGAACATGCAAAGAAACATTTCTTCTTTCATTTTTCTTTGCATGAAAGTTAAGGGGATAAGCCTCTGGTAGGTTATGTCTGTCTCTACAGTGCAGGTTCAGTACTGATTAATGGCATATTTGCACTATTATCATTCAGATAGAGGGAAAAAAAGCTTCCTGGCTTGTTTGTTTTAAATCAAAACAAATGTAAATTAACTTTGACAGAATTAAGCCCAGCATGCAGGAAATATGTGTCCTGGAAGAACCAAGCAGGCCTCTGCTATTGTACAATCCGAGTCCTAATCTACAGCATGTTTGTGAACACAAGGTTATTTTTTTATAATGCTGTAAGGAGAGGAGAAAGCTGAATACCGTTTTTGTCCCAGCTGTCTCCTTCTGGCGACTCAGATTGACCTTTGTGGTGTCTCAGGACAAAATAAAGATGTAACCATGAAGATAATCTCATGCCGATTTTATGCACATTATCATTCCGTCTAGCTTATTCGATTAAGAGGAGGATTTTCATCCGTTCTCCCAGAAGAAATTCAGCTTTTGGGGTAAATAATTCAAATTTAAAACAGAAACACTCATCATGTCTGTGTCATTATTCATGAAGCAAATAAAAATATTGATATGAAATGTATATACTCCTTTATTTCTCCTCTGTCCCATGTGTATAATAAATATTCAAATAAAACACACAGCTTCACATCAGGATTTTATCAGTCTGCATCTCAAAGTATCCACAGGCTAGAAGCCAACGCTGCCTCTAAATGTCTGCTACGCTTGTAAGCTGCTTTGCATGAAAGTCTCCAATAAATGAATGTAGCGTAATGTAATGATCACTGGGAACATTACATTACATTACCAACAAAGACCATAACAATATAAACCTGTCACCATGTTTGGGATTGTCAGAGATTCATTCAGATAAGAAGTTGATTTCTGTATCACGCTGAGCTCAGAAAATAATAATTTAGTCCCTTTATGTCCATAAACACCTTAAAGCTGGTTTGAACTTGACTGTATTCAATATAACTTAGTAATACAAAGTGGAAACTCACCATCCTTGTATTTTGTTTGATATCAACTACAAATTCTCCTCTTTGGTTACACCATCAGTGTAAGAGGCTCACTAAAGAATTATATTGAGTAGTTTTTACTGACTTGTACTTTGTTTAATTGGCACTCTTTCCTTTTTTGCCCAAATCTTTGTCATTGAATGGACTTTCAGCAGCTTCCTTATTACTAAAATAAACGTATTCTTTTTTAATAAAAGTTCCCCCTTTTGACCCCTAAAAACATACAGAAACTAATCAAATTTCCAGTTAAGTATAGTATATGTCTGCCAGTTAGAAATCTGTCAGTCTGAGCTGCTATTGCTGTGTGCGCTGGTGTCAGCTCCTACATGTTGCATGCTGTCATACTGTAATAATATGCTTCAAGGGTTACTGAGAACTACTAATCTTAAAAATGACAGACTCTGCAGAAGAGAGGGGTGGACTGGAGTGAGTGACTCATTACTTTAAAAAAAGAAAGCTAATCTGAAAAGAAGTGTATTTTTATGGTTGAAAAGGGAGCTGATGTGTCTTCATGTGGTATTTTGACCAAACTATTTCCCCGGCTAAATCCTCAGAGGATGTTTTTAGCCAATTCGGTCACAATGAAATCATCGGTGTTGTGAAGGTCAAACACAGCCACAAAGAAAATATGAGAAACATTCATTATAAAACAAGAAATTTGACTTTAATTTTCTCATAAATGAAAATGTTGAATTTAAATAATAATTATAATCTTATAGTAAAGTGAAACTTACTGTAGGGCTTATTCTGGTCAGAACCGCTGAGAAATACTTAAGGAGATTCATTTCACTGACTTAAATCAATATATCTCAAGATTTAGATGATTCGTAGAATTTTTTGGTGCATTTTTGTGCATTTGGACAAAAGCATTGTTAAATCTCCCGAAATAAATCTTCCAACATCACATAAATCATTACATTTATCATTACTTATCAAGCAAAAAAGCTTGTAAAACCCATTTGCTCAAGAAAACATAAGAACCCACCAATAAAGAATATAATTTGTGAACCTTCTGTTTTTCACCGTGTATTTGAATCTAAGTTACTGGACCTGATGTTGTGTTCAGTACCTGAGCTCTGCTCTGTGCTCGGCTCAGGCTCGGTCCCGCTGCAGACGTAGCTTTCCTCTGTGCTGGACTGCCGATGGTCGGAGAAGCTCTTGGCCTTCTCGCTGGTGAAGTCGGTGTCATCCATCACCACCACCAGGGCCTGTCCGTTCTCCTTCTCCGAATCCCACCCTCCCTGCTCCTCCGGTTTCTCCTGCAGGCCCTTCTTGTCTCTGGGCAGCAGTCCCGACACCGTGCCCTTGGTGAGCATGGACAGGTCTGCCAGGCTGCCATCGGGGTCAACCAGTCTGAGGACATGCGAGCAGTTTTACACAGTAAGAAGTTTGCACGTATTCACTCGCACACCTGTATTAATACACTTATGAGGACCTTTTTTTTCTCCATTTTATACAGTACCTTAATGTTCCTAGACATGCTTTTGTTTTAAACTTGTGGGCACTTTCTGACCTTCTTTGTCCAGTGTAAAAGATACTTATACTTGAATCAAGGATCAGTTTGTAGTCATAAACACAATTCTAGCTCCATGATTATTAAAGATATTGATAGTTCAACCAAAGCACTTTTGCTGACAAGCATGGGCTGTTTCCTTTCTGTTTTACCACTGCTGGAAGTCTCACTATGATAACAGACTTTTCTTCTGTTATCTTAATGTCAACAGCCTTCATTATCACAGCCCAGATCTCTTTATGTGCTCTTGCTTTTGCTGAGTTTTAACGATTAGAAATGTATTCGTATGGTGGAGATGAGTTTTTTCAGCACAATCCTTCTTAAGAGCTGAGAGATTAAATGATCAGTTTGGACACATTATTCTTGTTGCTTGTTAAACTGATTACAGTTCCACACTGTGTGACTGCTACTATTTTATCCCAGTGGCCTCTAAAACTTCCTTCCTTCCATGGTACTGGTTGCATTAGGATTAAACTCATTCAAGCTTTTTGAGCAAACTTAAAACGTGTCAACATTTCAGTTAGTTTAAACAATCATTCTTGCATTTTCAAGGGATACCCCATTTTTTTATGTATTACGTAATTACGGTGTGTGTGATGATGAGTATTACTAACTGTAGAAAGCAGTCAGATGCTCTCAGACTAGAGAAACAGCAGGGAACTCTGATGGAGGAGTTAACGGCTACAAGGGCCACATAAAACAACCCAATACTAAAAAAATGCCACAACAGTTTGAGTCAGGCTAATATCACTATATCAATATCCTTTAAGCATCAGACTGATGTTTTTACTCTTTTGTCCACATTGCTGTGGATTTCATTGCATATATGACGGCTGCTTTACATCTCAAGCTGCTGAGCAGAATGGATCGAAAGCTGCACCGCTCTTTTTGGATACCTTACTCCTTGGCAATGCTTCACAATAACTAAGAAGATGAAAAGTTTTAGTGCCTTCTCAGGCTTTTCCAGTCTGAGTCTTACATGTGTTTAACTCAGACTGGCAGACTTTTGAGTCAGCTGATTGGTAATTGGATATATTGAACATCGGACCTGTATAGGCTTTTATTGCAACTATATAATCATAATAATAATACATTTTATTTAAAGAAAGCGCCTTATCAAAGCACCCAAGGACACTGGATATCACTTTTCACATAACCTGGGGACCCACGCTGCTGCTCTATGTAGCATCCCTTCATCTCCACAGTTGACAGCTCTACCACAAAAGAATATATAAATGTTATTTTTGTTGTTTTATCAATTCATTGTACAGCACTTTGGGGAACTGGGGTTGTGGAAATGTGCTAAACGGCTAAACAACTTAAAACAGACATCCTACTACAAGAGTACTTTGATTTCATTCTTGAAAATAATATTTTTATTATTAATATTTATTATTTTTATTATGTTTCTTTCCTTTTTTAATCAATTGAAGACATACCGCAAGATATTGCAATCATTACAGACAAAGGCAACACACACCCAGGGATACAAACAGCCACAATTTTGTATGCCTGAAACTCAAAAAGTAATCATAAAATTGTAGGATTGAAATAACTACCATGTGCAATCCTTATGTAAGAAGAGAAATGTTCTTTATAATTATTTGTTTGTTATCAAAATGTGGTGGAAATCAGACGACATAATGCCACAGTTGTGAAGATAGAAGCTGTATTAACTGTATATTCACAGATCTGCATCTGGATTTAGTTTAGGGAGTCTAAAAGCATAACTTGAAATCAGCACTGTCACTAAACCAGTCCTCATAAGTATATAAATACCACGCAGGCTCATCCATTTGTCCAGGTGGTGGTTAAGAGGCAAAACGATCAGATGGGACTCATCAACTGTGAGCTACCTTAACAACAGAGCAGCATTTCGTCAAGCATTGTCATCATCATAAAGCAGTGCACATTCCTTCTGCATTCTTTCAAACTGTATACGTTATTCTAATGATGTCTGGGTAATTTTCTCCTTGCAGCAGATAAACAGGAGCTGGAGGGAAGCAAGTAACCTTCTGCAGTCTCTTCAGGCAATGGAGAGCAGTCAAAGTTTAGGAAATGCTGACATGAACCGGCTGCATATCAAGGCAAGCATTCTGCTGTCCAGTAATCACACTTACTTGCTCTGTTGGGTGGGAATTTTTTCTTTGATGCTGCTCAGGACAATAAAGTTACACAGAAGTCAAGATGAACAGGAGGAGAGCCAACATAAGCAGTTGGAAACTGAAATTCCACTTTAAAAATATTCATGTAGAAATATTCAAATGCATGGAAAATGGCCACAAGACTCCAGTGGTTAGGGGAGTTTTTTTCTTCTTTTTTCTCAAAGGAAAGGGGTAATTTTCTGGGAGTTGATGCATGAAGGGGTCATGGGCAAGATACTGGAGGGGAAGAAGTTTTGCTTATTAAAACATGCTTGAGAGATTTTAATAAGATGAGATTAAAAGGAAAACAAGATGAAACAAAACCTGAAAAAGAGCTTTAAGAGGGTTAATAATGTAGATCACCTTTAATAGAAAAAAAACGGGGAAACAGGGAGAGTGTAGAGGAGGAGAAGGATCTTTTGCAACAGGAGGAATCTGCTGAGACTCTGCTGAAAGGTGAACTGGGATGGTGATCCAAAAAGCAAGCAAATACCCACCTATTCATGATTAAATAGACACGCCCATTGACCTTAGCATGGCTGTGAGAGAAAGGTGGCAGAGGAGAGATGGCAGCAGGTCACAGAGAAGCAGCTGAGCGCGTCGATGGAAAACCCACAACACAACAATGAAATAAAGAACATGCATCACAGATTGTGAAATGTTTACGTTACGAATGTGCATGGCAGAACAGAGGACGTTGTGGGATGAGAAGGGTGGCTTAAAGGGAATTTTACTTCACTGCCATTTTAACATATTTTCATTTATGAATAAAAGGAATTATCTGGAGTAATTCAGTTTTTTTTTGGGTTGTAATCTTTCCATAAAATCATGTGATAACATTTAAAAAACAGTATGTTATTGTGGCATTTTAGATATTAGCAAAAGATCAGCACAGCCGGGTGGGAAGAATCTTCCTGCAGGGTCATTTTATTCAAAATCAGACACATGGACATCACAGCAAAACCAGAAGGAAATGAAACTTTTTAGAGATGTTTGGAATCAGAGAGAAAACAATGCCTCACCTGTAAATAGTGCTTTCCTCCTTTGCTACCACAGCCTGGAGGTCTGTGAGCTCGAGAAAGCGGTTGTGGAAGTAGTGCAGGTGGAGAATGCACACCAGCAGGAAGGAGGTGGGGATGAAAATCCTGGTGAACAGCATGGTGAGTTCAAACTTCTCTAAGCCCAGGTCTGCCAAGCTGCACCAAGGAAAAAACAACAAGAAAGCAAGAGGGGTGAGGTGATGTTCATGTCTGAATGATCAAAAATGTTCAAAATCATTTAAATGAGCTATGGTTTGAAGGGGAAGCAAATGTAAACAGGTTTGAGTTCACAATTACCAAATCTGATCTTTCATATAATGCATTTATCAATGATGTGCTCACTGATGACTCCCATTGTGGCTAAACTACACAGAAGCAATGGAAAAAAGGGATCAAGCCTCACTCAGAAGAAGAAGATCAAGTCCTTTGTTAAGGTATTTGGACTTGGACGAACATCCAAATTCACACCAGAACATGCAAACACCAACAGCTTGCCTATCTTGGATTTGCTGTCCACACAATGCAGGAATAACCCACACACAGACCAGTGCCTCTTTTTTAATTCCCACCGTCCCCTGGAGCACAAACTGGGGCTCATCAGAACATTAAAACTTATGGATAAATTTACTGAACTGGAAGCACTTAGAGAACACCGACCTCTGCTAAGCTGCTTCTCTTTGTTTGAAAGGCGCTTTATAAATAAAGTTTTGATTTCGTTTGATTGTTTTTTTTTTCTTTCATGCATACAACTATGGGCATAGTTTTTGTAATACATCTTAAAAAAGTCCTGGATACAGGTGATCCGGATCACCCCCAGGTCAGATCAATTGATTTTTGTTCCATGTCTGAGACTTTGAACATTTGTCAGAATCAGTCCATAATTTTTGACTAATATTGCAAACAGATGCAAAAAAAATTCTAATCCCACTGAAAATGTATGTACAGTATTGTATTCCTTTTCTTGACAATTCAGTTTTTTACAAAAGTTAAGAATCAATTAATAATTAATCTTATCATAAACTACTGCAGGGTTAACAGACTAATTAGTAGGAAATACTGACATAATTACCAAAACTGGATATATATATAAGCACTGTTATTTCTGTACTGTTTCAACCCAGTTAAGATAGAAATTGCTTTCCAGTTCTTGTTAAGCCGTTACACAGTAGTTTTTTTAGAGGAGCTCACCTCTTCTGTGATACATTCAGCCTGTCCACAAAAAATTCCTGTGAAGTTTCAATCTGGAAGGTGTAGACCATGGTGAGGACGATCATGGTGTACACCACCACTGACATCCAAAAGTACTTCAGGATCCTCCTCCACCACTCATAGTGCGCCTACATGACAATAAATATACTTACTGCATTTTACAAGTTGCTGATTCTTAATTTATTGTGTTTTAAACTGAATACAGTGCAGGGAACATTTGCTTTCATGTTAACTTTCCACTTTAACAGAATTCAGTGTAAAATCTTCGGTGTTGGAGGAATTTTCCCTGACAAAATCTTGTTAATTTGCTCTGGAAAATAGACATAATGCCACACAACTGCACGTCTCAGGGCATCAAATGAATTGAAAAATATCTCAAAAACTAAGTTAAAAAGGTAAAAAATTCTTAAAATGTTAAGTTTAAATAAAAATGTCTTGTTTTTATGTTTACAGACTTCACATTCACATCAAATCAGCCATTGCAGTCGTATTCAGAAATTCAAACAACAGTATGTGTCTTTGCTGAATTTATTTTAAGATAAAGAAGAAGTAAAATTAAAGAATAGTGCAGGAAATATACTGAAGTTGTTAAAACAAAAATAACTTCCAGTGCATGTGACCCCAAGTCTCAAATATATTTGACTTCTGATAAATGAAGTACTTTACAGTGCAGTGGTGATCAGAGGTGTGTGTGTTACCTGGTAGAGCGCCACACAGGCGAGGAACATCATCATGTAGATAATCTTATACATGACGGTTTTTCCTTCAAAGCTGACAAAGAAGAACATGCCGCCGCAGATGTAGATCCAGTATTTGACCAAAACAGCCATCACCATGTTCCCAAGAACCTGCATGGTGTCCTTCTCTCCTCCTTCCTCTGATTCCTCTTTCTCTATAAAAATGGAGCAGAAATGCAGCTTATTTTATATTTAACCATCCAACAAGAAGCTCTTTTTCTTTGCTAAATGTAATGTTTTTGATTAAAAACATGCAGTGGATGGTTAGTTAGCATCTTCCATAGCGGTGTTAGTACATTTTCTTATTGCTATGATTCTAGTTTGATAAAACTGAGACTAAATAAGATATTTGTTAATGAAATCTGAAGAAAATAAAATCCAAGGCTTACGCTTCTCCTTTTGGTCCTCCACGTGAACGCCTGAAAGACCTGCGCTGTCTTCTTTTAGTTTCTCTTGTCTCTCAGTGAGGGTTTGTCTGAGCAGCAACCAGAAGCTCAGCATACACAGAATCTACACACACAATAAATTGTTAAATGTTTACAGACAGATGGAAAGCAAGAAAGGAAAAGATTTAACAATAAATTTGTTACAGTTTACTTAATGTCAATCGGAGCAAATTAAGGACGGCCGCAAACCGTCAGGGGATATAAGTTTATACACTAAATCACAGCTGTGTGTCTAAACTTTGATTGGATTGCCTAACCTTTAAAGCATGTATTGCGTTAATTTGGCACTTTAAAATAAACATTAAAAGATACAGTTCAACTCAGGTACAAAATATATCCACTAGAAGGATAAGCACACACAAACTGTTTGTTAAAAGCAGATCTGAAGGTGATGAAAGGTGGAAGACAAATACAGTAGCTTCAAACATTAAAATCTTAGAGCTTTTCCAAAATATGTCAAAACACAGACCCTCCTAGGTGGTACAATGCCAGACTGCAGTCTTATTAACTTATTTCTTTGAGAAAAACAATCTGAAATTGGTTTCACAAACCTTTGAAGAAAGGGAGTGGAACGGGTTATTCTTGTGGACAAAGAATCCTTTAACATGCTCCATGTTCTCAAAAGTCCAAATGTACTGCAGCACTATCAACAGGTTGCCATAAGCCACCATGAAGGGCGAAGACAGCATAGCGTAACGCCTCCGGTCCCTCACCATCCACAGCACACAGGACCACATGAGGAAGACAAACGTCAGCCAGCTGACATATGTGATGCTCCACGCCTGCAGGACACATTTCAGTTGCTTTTAGACAAATGCACCTCTGCCATGCATGTGCTAACCACAAATTACTTCACACTTAAAAAGGTATATATAAACATAAAAAACAGTCACACTCATTATCCACTCCAAGACTGCCAGAAGACTTCAGGAATCTGCATCTCTACCTTTGGTCGGGTCTCTGGAATCAGACCTATCTGACCTGACAAACTGAGGACATTTCACTACTTCATGACTTAATAAAATCTCTACTGTTTGTTGGGCACTGTTGTCCCGCTCATATCTTCCAATAAGCTTCACTAAAGCACATTCTGAAGCAGATGGAGAGATCTGGATCAACAGGCGGAGCAGCGAAGCAGGCTCTGCATTTTTCTGCCTGGGTGAAAGATTAGATGAACCAAATAGCAAAGGTTTGATTTACCATAGTCGAGGTATGCTTAAGCTATGATCACAAGCTTTGGGTATTAACCAAAAGGATGAAATCACAAACACAAGTGGCCGAAATGAGTCTGAGAGGAGTTCAGAGAGAAGGGGCCTCTGGCATCTGGATAAGACAACTCATGGATGGATGGATGGATACAGCCTGAAGTGCATTCTGAACTTGCTTTGCAGTTATTGAGGTGAAATGAATTGATGGAGGAGAAATGGTAATGGAGAGTTATCACAAAGAGGACTCTGGAAAATTTTCTAACACTAAGTTTGGGAATCCGCTCCATGATGGCGCAGTGTTTAACACTGTCACTTCACAGCAAACAGGTTCCTCATTCCTGGTTGTTTGCATGGGATCTCTTCCGGTACTCCAGCTTTTTTCCACAGTCCAAAAGCACGGCATCTTGGTTAGTTAGAGCCTCCAAATTCTCTCTCAGTGTGAGTGGTGGTTTGTCTCTCTCTGTGATGGCCCCGTGATGGACTGGTGACCGCCTAACTGCAACTGGGAGAGACTCCAGCACCTCCTTCATCCCCCACAGCCCTGCTTCGGACTAGGCATGTTAATAAATGGCTGTAGTTTGGGAAGCTAAGGTATTCTAGAGGTTGAGAAAGGTGAGTGCAATTCTGCTTAGACAGCTGAAATGTGTTACTTAAATGCTAAGAGCTTATAAGACCTCTTGCATGAACTCTTAATAGCTTTGTGTAATTGTAAGCACTATTACTTGTTCAAGATCTTTGACATTTTGCATCCAGTACTTTTTTTACATGAGTCAAATCAGTCAGGAAATAAAACTTAAGTAATTCATTTATTCCTGTGATAAAAGAAAGCCGCATGAGGCATTAAAAAAGACTGTTAACTGTGAATCACAGTTACAATGATAACTGTGGTATCAAGTCATGACAGTCAGGCAAAGAGTGTGCTATTAAATGCATGAGTGATTTACAAGAGAACAGAAAGTCCTTTTTGTTATATCTTCCAGTGTAAGAAGGTTTCCTCCTGTTGGTTTAACAGTAGCTATTGAAAAAAATAATTTATCAAATTACAGCTACCTGATGACAGTTTAGTCTATTTTAGACTTCATTTAGGTTCAGTTTTCACGTCTGCCATCCATCACTAACATCAAGATGAAACAAAGACACAAAAGTGACAATACTCACCATCATGGCTATAAGAGCACAAATGTAGCTCTGTTTCATGATAAAATTGAAGATCTTGACCAATGCACCGATTTTTTTTTTCTTTATATCATTCTCTTCATCCTCAGATTCCTTCAACGCTGAATCCTCTGGCGGCAAACACATTTCGTACACATCCTCCTCTTTCTTCTCTGGTGGGGCAGAAACAACTCATTTAGGAAACAGGTAAACTCTAATATCCTAACTTTCAGCCACTAGTCTGGAAAAACTTTGAAATGCTGGATCTTTCACCAGAAACAAGAGAAATCTTTGTATTCTTAAAGCCTTTATGCCAAATTGTCTTCTAACAGAGAACCTTTGAAAGATAAGACACAACTGGCGGCAAATGCTGATGCACCAGCAATCTGTACAAATGTATTACAGAAACTGTCATTTGGGACAAAATTAACCAACCTGTGTTGTCAGGACTGTTGCTACTTAAAAAAAACCAAAAAAAACCAAAAACTTTTGTCCAGAAACTATTGACCAGTGGACTTTGTGGTGGTTTTCAGGTAAGTTGTCCTCTTGTGATTTTTGCATTGACTGAACTCACCGTTTTCAAAGATAAGCTTCAAATTATCATCTACTTCTTAACAGCTGATTGTTTAATCATAGTTTTGCAAATCTACAGGTTTTTAGGGTTTATTGTGGAAATGTTGATGAACGGCTCACCTGTACTGTCTCTGCGCTGGTCCATTTTATATTGGGGGGTGGAGTAATAGTCCAGACAGACTGGCCCATTCTCAGCTGTCAAAAAGTCGAAGGAAGTCCCGTTTGCGTTGGGAAAAGCCTGTAAATCATCAGCAGAAAGTACAAATAAACCTAAACCTCTAACTGACAGTTGGAGTTGTGCTACCCTGTAGAAACTCATATTAAATTATCTACTTACTGCAAGTTGTGTCTTTTTAATTAGAATAATGATACCAACTATTATTTTTGTGTTACCATGCATTGGCTGTGAGAAGATAAAAAGATTTATCTATATACATTTACTTTTTATGTCTTGATTTTATAGCACTTTGAGATCTGAAAAGTATCTTATGCATTGATCATAACAATAATA
>JAVQJG010051066.1:0-10685 GCA_036024015.1 Craterocephalus amniculus | reverse complement strand
ATAATAATAATAATAATAATAATAATAAAATTAAATCAAAAACTTATTCTTAAAAAGTTTTGCATTTATTTTTTAAAAAGATAAAAATTGATTTTAAACTTGTGACATAAAAAAATCCTGACATTCGATCTTTCAAACAAAATATTTTTCAAATTTGAAATAAAAAATCCCAGTATCTGATTTTTCAATTAAATTTCCCCAACCCTACTAATGACACACAGAGACAATGGCACTACCTACTTCCAGGAGATTGCAGCAGTGAACAGATCTAAATCTAGTCTCTGCTCCTCTAATACCACAAATGCTCTAAAAGTAGTGAAACAAACCAAACCAGTGTTCAGTATGATCTAAACACTTTTAGTTTTGATCAGACCTAGCCATGCATGTATGATAGCACCTTTCATGATTTATTAAGGAAAACAAAACTGTCAGCTCATATTATTAAATTAACCTACAACCTCTGTTCATACCCACAGCTATTTCCAACACAGTCTGGCCAAAACCCTCAAACCGGGCCCTCAAGACGTTAACCCCATTGAGATGAGTTCACTGGTCAGCCCCACCAATAACCTGGACCACTCACCATTCAGGTCCCCAAGGTCTCAGAGCCAAATTGGTTCATTGGGAGGCAGATCACCAAAGACTCAGAGGCCAGTTGTTTGCAGCGTGGCACCGAACCTTCCGGCCAGACCACCATCGTGCTCTGATAACGACTCCATCAGAAAAAGCCACTGGGACATGAACTATGAAGGTGTGTATTTATTTAACTATAAGTGAAAATCCTGCTGTATGATAACTAATGAGAATTTAATATTGGAGTTATTCTTTTAATCATTTCAAGCTATCATTTGATATTCAAAAAGCATTTACTCAAGTTGCTTGAGCTGCAAAGCACACCACTGATCTTCCTTGAATTTTGTACATTTTTTTAAAGTTCCAATTAAAAAAATTAAAATTGGTAATCGCTGGATTTTCCAGTAGCAACGTTTCTAAACACACAATGTGAATAATTTAACTACAAAGTCACCTAAAACTCTTCTCACCAGAAACAAAAGAGTACAATAGGATGAATAATTCAGTCATTCGGGGTAAACAAGAATTTAATTGTGATGCGGAGTGAAGCATTACTGAAACGCTGCACAGTTTGTCTACACGAGACACTGATTAAACTCAGGAAGATGAAACATTCATGGACGAGGTCGACTGGACGCGAAAAAAAACAGTTTTCTCTTTTATTCCGTTTTCTCATCCTGTGAATGCCTCAGTCATCTGTCATGTTTCTCCCTTGTCTCTCATTGCTCTCTACATTTTATTTCTCTCTCTCTTTTAAATGCCCTCCCTCACTCATCCTTTGTTTTTTCTCAGGTCACTCTTATTTTGTCACTTCCTCTTCTGCAGTTTAGTCCTTTATCTTGTTCTCCATCTCTCCTAATTTCTCTAAAAACTGTCATTTGGTATCATACACACTGATATTTACTACTTTAAATGCATTTTCTTATAAAAAATATTCCCTTAAATATTCACCAAAATTAGGCGGTATTTGTGTTGAGAAGCAACCACTGAAAGACTTTGGTGAATAGGAGTTTTCTTCTTTAATTGCTTCAGGCAATGGCCTTGCCATTACTATTCAACCTCTGTCTGTGTATTTCTCTCTCTCCTCTTCTTACCCTTCTACATGTTTGTCTTTATCCAGCTCTTGTCTGTTCGCTCTCTTTTAAAGACATTACACTGAAGACTGGCCAATGATAACTCCAAATCACTTAAAATATTTAGTGGCTCAATATGCACAAAATCAAGAACATCCTGCTTCAAAAAATAATTCAATAGTTTGTTTCCAGTCGTTCTGAGATCTGGCCCTCTGGTTAGACAAGCAAAGTGAAGGTGTTAATAATGCTTGTACTCCCAGTCTGTCACATATTGAGCTAAACTGTGAGATAGGTTTTCAAAGGCCAGATGAGCCACACTTTGCAGCTACTCAGTGTGTAAACGTAGTCCTCCTCCAGCTCGATGAGCAGCAGCTGCATTCTGTCAAACTCTGAGTAAAGCAGGAGGATGTCGGACAAATAAGATCTGTTCACTCTTTCCCACTAGTTGTGTGCATAAGCATGCATGTCTGTGTGCCAGATTAATATGTTTGAAAAACCTGCTTTATGGGAACCATTAAAGCTATTTTCAGTCCACCTGTCTAACTGAAAAAAAGAATTGGATTTTTATTACTATTTTACTAGAAAAAATGTTGCCACTTAAAAAAAAACGCTAACCAGAAATTATACGCAAACGTATTTACACTTTTATCAGACGTTTTTTGATGTTCCCCTCCCCAAAGCCCCTCACTGAGATGGAGGGGTTTGCGTGTCCTAGTGCATCTAGGAGCCCTAGATGAGGGTGGCTCAAAAAGCCCCCTATGAGTGACAATGTTGCATCCAGGTCACTGAAGCCCCACCTCTAAAGCTTAGCCTGGAGGTGGGGCCTGGATCTCTGCCCAGGGGATCTAGTTGGGCTCAGCTCAAATAGATGACATGGCCTCTCCTTCCTATGGGATCACCTCACGTGGGAGGGTCAGGGTCAGGTTCAGTGTGAGCTATTGGTGATAGCCAAAGGTGGTGACATGGCTGTCCAGTCCGTGACTGGTGGTCACATTCTGGCGAGAGAAAAGTCTGAGCTGGTGCAATCAGTCAAGAGGTTCTGTCTACATTGGACTCACACTGACGCACAGCTTGGACTCTGGAGCAGGTGTTTTCGAGAAAGGTTAGATGCTTTCCACACTAAACTTGCTTTTTGATGAGAGGCAGCAAGCATGTGTTCGTTTCCCTCTGATGGATGAGAAGGTAGCCTCCCTCCACCTTCAGATGGGAGCACAGGTCCTGAGTGCTGTTTGTGCCTATCTATCAAACAGCAGTTCAGAGTACTCATCCTTTTCGGAGTGTTGGCCCTACTGGGGACTCCTTTGTTCTGCTGTGGGACTTCAGTGCTCATGTGGGCCATGACAGTGTGACCTGGAGGGGCATGACTTTCTGGAACAACCTCTTCATCAAATGATTCTGGATGTGAATGCATCAATATACAAAGAAAATAATTTCCGTGTAATCTTTAGTTGAACATGGCTGAGACGATGTCTCCAGAGGACAAAAGCAGGCAGCGACACCTCAAGCCTGTTTCTAAAACTATAAAACATGATTGAACACGTGAAGACAATTATTGCCACACAACTTTTTTTATTGAGTAAATAAACTCAAATAAAAAATGTCTTTCTAAAATGATGTCGGATTTTGGAGTAACAGTGAATGTTTTCCAGGACAGACAGGGGCTGGTCTTCCAAGACAAACTTTTTCTGTCAGCAGCTTTCTGGTTTTCTTTGACAAATTTCTCATGTTTTCTACAAGTGTTTGCCGGTGTTTGTTAAAACCAGAGTACAGAGAAAATGCCTTACATTACTTGAAATACAGTAACTTTTCTACCGTTTATGCAATGGACGTATTTCCAACGGATCCTGTCTGAAAATTTAATAAGATTCATCGCTGAGAAGCGATGCGCCAATATCCTGCACATTACAGTATGGCACTGCCATCATAAGAAGCTTTGTAAAATCATTCAAAGCTCTGGAAACATCAGCCCTGCACATTGGGCATGTCCCTGTTAAAGGGAACAGCATCACAGACGTCCTTATAGTGTTTAATAACGCTAAACACTAATGCTAAGTGGTAGCACAACAGTGACTCACAGCTCCTTTTCTACTTTCTAACTCAAAACATTTGCCATGCAAGTTTGCATAAGATCCTGTGTTTATAGTGGCCCTTGGCAGGAAAATAAGAATTATAACTCTGTTTCCACAGTATCGGGTAGTGTTAAAGACAGAAATACTTGCTGAGACTAATCCCCTTTTTAGTTTTGACAGGATTGGTAAGTACTTCCAATGCTAGTTTTAATATCGACCAAACTCTATTGGTTAATATTCATATTGAAGGAAGCATACAGATTTGCGGTGTGCATAATCGTATGCTGGCGAGTCTGAGCCAAAACGCCTGGGCCAATTTTTTTTGTTCCAGTCTGCCCCTGTGCATTGCCCACTAGCGTTCTTCCTGGGGAGGCTACAATATATTATGTGGTATGAGAGGTGTGTGACAGGGTGTAAAGTAACACCCATGTGCATGCCAGGATGCAGCTTTTACCTGCAAAACATTACATTTTTAGAAAATGAGGGTGTTACTTCGCCTATTTATGGGTTTAATGCTGTTGCAGAATATCGCTTGCAGTATTCAGGTTTTTTACAAAAATCCCACCCAGGATCTTTCTCCTTTTATATGCTGATCAATACAACAGAGCTGTGACTCATACATCCACTGCTATGTTCTTTAGACAGATAAAGAGAAGCAGATCAAGCGTTTGTCATGCCATTGCTCTCCAGGCAACAGTGGGATGGCAGGTCATTTATCTGCTTGACCTTATCAGGGAGAATAAAGGACACATCCCAAACTACTTCACTTGTTATCTGCCTCCTTGTTAAAGGGAACAGCATCACAATCCTCAACACTTTGCTTTTGATTTTGCCACTAAATCCTCTCTCAATGATGCTTCAGGTTTAAAGTTGCCTTTGTCCTCTGACTATTACCAGTTTTTAATTGGCAAAAAAAATTATTTCATTACTAAGCACCATTAAGCTGTAAGCCATATTTATGTGATTAATGGCTATCAAGCCTGTCAGCAGTAGAAGATCAATGGCTCTTTTAAAAAACTCCAAAAGTCAAGTGATGCTCTCTAAGAAGCAAGATGGTAAAATGAATCGAAATCATAATATTAATTTCCTTCTTGTGGCTGCTTCTCTTTAATCAACATTAAATTAGTGAAAGTAGTGCTAAATGTGGTTTATATGTTTACAAAGAATGTCTTTAATGTCCTTTCAAGGCTGTTTAATTCAAAAGTAATTTCATACAAGTTGGACTTTTTATGCACTATATCACTGATTAACTGTAACTCCCTGGAAACAGTTTATTTGCATAATAGCTATTAGCTATTTTATTCCTATTTCTTGAAGTATGACACCCTTCTGAATTTGAGTTTGTAAATGAGATTTTTAAATGACAGAGGAATTTATGGCCAATGTAACAAACCTTCAGGTTTTTTTAAAATAAATAAATCTCCATTCTGGGCTTGTTAAATGACAATTAAACATAAACAAGCAGCTAAACATGAAGGCTTAGCACAGGAATCAGGTACATTAAACTAGTTCTGCAGAATCTCCTCTGGCCCTGACACTGGAGATGTGTTCACACAACACACTGACTTACAGATCTTCATTTTAACTTACAGAAAAAACTAAAATATAAAATTACTTTCCATAACAACAATGGACTGGGGACTTATTGTACCCTGCCTGGTCATTGCTGGGATAGGCTCCCACGCCCCACAACCCTGAACTGATTTGAGCCGTAAAAAAACTGAATCAATGAATGAATGAGTGAAGTACAAATATATACACAAATGTCAGCAACAAACAGATTTTTTTAACTGGATTTGTCTTAAAATGTCTCATCATGAGTCATCTTAGCACTTTTTTCTTAACAAAATCATCAGTATACTTACAAAGATTATAAGCATTTTCACTGCAAAGTTAGTCAGGATGCATGAAAATATATGACCGTGTGCTTTGAAGGACACATATTCAGAGCCTTTTCTTAAAATCTTACAAAGTTCCCTGAGGTCGATAGGAATGTTTTTGACATTCTTTGATAATGGTATGTACCATAAACTGTCCTCTTAGCTCCATCTTTTGACATTATTCAGTTTTGCTTCTCTCCAACCATCTCGTGTTGGTGGTTAAATGACAAGAGATGCCTTTATTCCTATAACAAAGACTTTGTCAGACAGAATGTATAAATAATATGTCTACTGAAATACAGACTTAGAAATGCTGTCAGGTTTCCCTCACATCCTCTAAAAACATCTTTGACATATAAAACTTCAGTTTCAGTGTCTCTCATTTGGCCCGCTTCTTTCTTTTTTGCTTTTTTTCCCCGAGTCTTGTTATCCATCTTTCACATTTGGTTTCTTTCCCTCCTCCTTCCTCTCGATTGCTGCTATCACTTTTCCGCTCCTTGTCCTTCACCCCTTCATTTAGTCTCCCATCATGTTTTACTCTTTTGCCTCTGTTCTTCCACCATCTGTCTCCCAGCCTCACTTTCTCTCAGTGTCTCCCATTAGTTTAGCTTCACCCCACTCCTATGCAATCCCCCAACCACTTTGACTCATATTTAATCTGTCATACAATAAGAGCAGATGGTCTGCTTGGTTTTGTCTCTAGGTAAAGTGACAGCAATGAACAAACTGTATAAGGTAACAACCTTGTTGGTGTGGGATCTTTGGATCAAATACAGCAATATGAACTGCTAATCTCTAAGAATCTTTATTTTTCATTTGCTCTCCCATCTTTGTTGTCATGTTTCTTGCTCAATGATAGCAGAGGAGTTAAACCTTCTAGCTAAGCTTTTGTTTTCTTGATCATTGTTGGTTGTACACCCACAAGTAGTATGATTGAAGCAACACCTTAAATAGAGAAGATGTAGGTTTTTTCAAAATGCCCTGATGTTTTTGTTCGAAGCAAAAGTGTTTTTATATGTTTTTCTTAATGTGTAAAATCCAACCAAATAAAAGTAAAACTTATTGGGATAGCAGCAGGTTAAGATGCACTGGAACGCTCAGATATATGATGAGTTAACCACACAGTGTGCCCACCTGTTTCACCAGGCTATATCATTGATTATTTATTATTTGATTATTTATTTTGATAAAAGGCAGCAGCAAATAGAAAAGTGTTTAATGTCGATTTAAAACATTTTACGCAGACCTACACATTTTTGGGAGCATAACAACTAAACTCTGTTGGTGTTCTCTTAGAATGAACCCCTTACTTAGTGTCATATTTTTTGTCATAATTTTTACTGCAATGTCCATGAATAGACATTGTCATGTTTATTATTTGGTCAGTTTAGAATTGAAATCCCAGATTTTTCGATCGTCTCGTCTTTTATTCAGTCGTCTATACATATTCTATACCTTCCTAACAAATTGTCTCCCTGTGTTTTTCCAGTTAACAAATTCCTCCTGCTGTATTTGTGATCCCTTATGATTATTTTAAAGTAAAAAATGACATTCGACCTCAAGTTAAAGCAACTTGGTCAACTTTCCAAGGTCATGTTGTCTAAAGTACTTTCATTTCAGCTCTACAACACACCATGCATGATCCTGATATTTTCCAATTCTGTTTTCATCCTCAGTTTACCCAGCTGATCCCGACTACTATGGCCGCCCAACAGTCCAGGAGTTCCCCCAGTTTGACATTGTAGAGGACACCTACTCCACTTCTACTATGGACGCTCGCAGGAACTCTCGGTTTGGAGGCTTCCCGTTTCCGCTGGACCGCTGTGATAGGCGCGCACCCCTGCCACCATGCTACAGCAACCAGAACCTGGATGACTTTTTAGGTCCTGACGGCCTTCCTCTCCCTACCTCCCAATGCCCTAATGAATACACCGCCATTAGCTACTACCCCACGCAGCACACCCGCAGCCTGGACAACGTGTCAGGAGGCTATAAAAGACTCAGCATGCGCCTGAGCATGGCTATGCCATCATATGCAGAGCAGGTGAATCCAGCTCCGTCACCGAAGCCTGCGCAGCCTCAAACACGACCTGCAGGGCCGAATCCACGTAGCTATGATGGGTCAAGCATGGTGGAGAGCGATTACGGGAGCTGTGAAGAGGTCATGTTTTAGGATCGAATCTACCATGATTTAAGGCAGCTTTGTGTACAAACACACTTCTGAAATAGATCTCTACTGCAACTGAGCATCTTCTCAGGAGGCTCCCGCTGTGAGATCTAATCTTCTTTTTTCCCTCCACTCTAGAGATGAAAGCACCGCGGCAAACAACATTTCAGATGTCTTTGATTTTGTTTGACTTTTTAAAGTAATGTTTTCTTACTGTGCCAGACTAGACAGAGGTAATTCAAGACCGCTGAGTTACCTCCGCAGAAACAGTTCAGAAGAAGTTCATCTTTTTGTACAAGGGACACTGGTGCGAGCGCTTGCTTCCTTAATAAGGTTGTGAAATCTTGAACAGTATTACAGACTTGACTGTGCTCTGTTTCAAAAACCAAATGAGACTTTTTGAAGCTTAAGGGATGGAAGAATCTGCCTCTCAGAGTAGGAAAGAGCATTCAAAATAAATGCGTGGTGCACTTTCTCTTGCATTTCACAACACATCTGATGAGACCACTGATCTGTCATGCACTGAACAAAAGAAAAAAAAATCCCCAAGAGTGTTTATCTGTTCCCCCCCATGAAATTTTAGTGAAACTCACTGCAAGAGCTCCAATAAAACAGGTTAGAAACAGAAACTCAAATGTATTCAAAGCAGCTATAGAAACATTTCATAAACATTTCAGCTTGCTAGCTGGTACTGATGTTGATGCTTGTCACAATAAAGAGGGCTGGATCCTCATTTTAAAAAAGAGATATAGTGATAAGGTGATGTTTTTGTGAAGTATATGTATTTTTAATTGAGTGTTCCACAATGGTGAATACAGTAAAGTTCAGCAGATATAGTCTATGAGTGTTTGGATTTTAATGAGTGCAGATGTAGCTTTGGTGGGATGTTTGCTTGTGATCAACCTCTGCTCTGCAGTGTTCCTGCCCTTGATGTTTAAGGAAACACTGAATGTAGAAGCAGTAAATAGTCTATGCAGCCATTTTAAATGGTGTAAATATACAAACCTCACATAAAAGAAATGCTTGTTTAGGTCAAAAGATAGTTATGCTGTGTACAGCACATTGGAAAGTGAATGTGTGGAGTCCATGTTTAGCCTAAACAGCAGATTTTTACATCAACTGTCTCACTGGTTGAAACTAAAATATTCAACATCTTCTCTGCAAAGAATCAGGATTGCAGCTCTAAAAATGTTTTCTTTCCTGAAGTGATATATTCATTTTAATATAATGTAAGATACAAAAAATGGCGATTTCAAGTGTTCAGTATTTCTGCTTATAAAAATTTGAACAAACATTGAGAGCCAAGAGTACATTGAACCGACACATGGTTAATTTAATAATCATAAATGATAATCACTTCCAAAAATGCCATGTTAGAAAAAAAATAATAATAATTAGATGAACCTGAAGCATAGGTAAAACATGACTGATAAGATTTCATACCATCGTGCCCATCGTGTTTTAGTCAAATTTTTTATTTACCTGAATGTATTTTCTGAATTTACATCTCACTGGTCAGGTTTCCATCATCAGCTTTCATTCACATATGCAGATGTCTGCAAGAAATCTCTGAATGTCTGATGGTTGAAATGCCCTCTATTATCAACAGTCCTCTTGTCATCTTCTACATGGATACATGCATACAATTTGTCCTAGACTTGATTCAGATTGGAAACACTGGGAGGAAAACATGAGATAACTGTGGGCGTAAGTACAGTACATCCGTCACTGGTGGTCTGACTGACTGCTGTTTTAGTTTTAGCAATTTAAACCCTTTGTACAAAATAAACCTTATCATCTACAAGTATTGTGTTCTTCAAATAGTCTATGTGTTGCTATTGTGCAGACTATGTACCACATGAATGTTTTTAGATATGTTCTGTTTGATTTATAAAGTTTATTTTTGTATTAATGTGGGCCTCCCCATGTTTTTTTCAGTTTCTCTGTGAGAGATTTCTTTAAGATGCTGTGTTTACTTTCGTTGTTTTACTATATGTAGAGAATATGAATAAAGATATTATCTTCTAAAATCACTTGATTGGATGCTTTTTGTTTTTAGGTTGTTTTGGAAAAAAGTGGAAATTTTGCAGTCTAAGGGCCATATCTACTAAGATCTCAAATACTACAAATACTAATTAGCGTCTGGAATCAAGAATTTAGCGTCTGATTAGTACGTCATCTACTAGGATTGCTCACTTACTTTGCTTTGCTTACTTAAGACACATTAAGTAATCTATCTGTTGTGAAGAGAGCAAGAAGTTTAGTTAATGATTAAGTAATGAGTAGTCCCTAATGTGGTTATAGTCCATATATGATTAGCTACTGATTAGTTAATGATTCATCAATCAATAGGTCATCTATCTGATGTGAAAGAAACTGTAAGTGAAATGTGAAAGCTTACTTCATGATTAACGAATCATTAGTCCCCTAATTGTTCCTCATTGGTCCCTCATTAATTCCTGAGTAGGTAAGCAAATTTTGTGGCCCTTATTGTAAAGTATTACCGGTAAGACTAATAAAGAACATGTTTTTAGGGACTATAATAATTTACTGGGCTACAATGACTGGCTGATATGCCAATCTAGATTCCAGAGGTCAGCGCTCTTATGTGCAGAACTGGACACATTTAAAAAAAATTGCGCATGAAAGTTATGTTGTGGTGCCCTGCACATCCGCTCCACCTCCACAACATGCGAGGCGATATTTTCCATGTTCAGCTTTTATGTGAACAAAGCGAGGGGCACACTTCTCCATCCACCGTGTATTTTTCCTATGATGGACAAAAAATAAACAAAAAATAAATATGAAAATAAATATATATGCACATAAATAAATAAATGCACTTGTAAATAGATAAATGCATAAATAAATGTATAAATGTATAAATAAATAAATATAAAAATAAATAAATACACATATAAAT
>JAVQJG010051064.1:0-14528 GCA_036024015.1 Craterocephalus amniculus | reverse complement strand
AGCATTATTACAAGAAATTCATTTTTCACCTGTAGGATAAATTGTTTTTCCATCAATACCTGGTGGGCTGGCCTGGGCTCAAAATGCCCGGGCCGATTTTTTGTCCCAGTCCAGCCCTGGAAGTTGGTACACTTCTGTTCCATACCGAACGTTCTGTACCAAAAAATCTGAAAACGGATGCATACTGTACTGTTACACCACCTAGTGTTGTCCATCACCACCCTTGACTTTGGTTTAGTGACATTTAATAATTTGTATTTTTCAGTGGATATTAAAGCAAGTTTTAAAAGAAAAAGGATTAAAAAAGAAAAAAACGTTCATGATTGTCCGAATAGTTTCCAACCTTTGCATGGCTTCTGACTCATTCCAACAGGCTGCGTGTTATTAGGGTCAGGTATTAAATGCTTTAAAGTGTTTAAAAATTCTATCAAGCACTAATTTTTGCTTTTTACTCTTTCCATGATTTCAGTTTAATGAATGCTCAAAATAACTCTACAACCCACAAAAAAATATTAAATCAAAGATGAAATAAAATAAGGCCCTTTGCTGCTTCCAACTCCTATTAATCAGTATCAAAAGTCCTCAAATTTTTCACTGACCTTTCAAATAAAAGATTATATTAAACTGCTCAAATATCACCTACAACAATAACTTGCTGCTTACACTCTGGCACCTTATCCCTATAAGACCAAATGTGTGTCCAGTGGCTCAAAATGACACTTGTCATCTCATTCCTAAAACTTAAAGGGTTAATATTAATAATCTCAGTTCATTCAATGTCATAAAATATATTACTTCAAGAGCCAAATCCAGCACTTGTACTTGAGAATTTTAAAACTTATTTTTTTCACATGCACTTTTACTCAGAGATTTTTTTTATTTCTATTGCATCCTTACAGAAGCATTCATATTACTCTGAACATGAAAAACATGTTGTCTAGTCATGTTCATTCTCAATGGAGAGTAATTTCATGTCCTTGTGTGAAAGTATCCCCTATTGTTTGAGAATTAAGCACAGTGTATAGGCCTGTAATTATACCTCCACAATAGTGGGTTTTCAAAAACGGGCTGGAAATAGCTTTGGAGGGTTCCGGTCTGAGCTTTAAAGTAAAGAGCTTCTAACAGCCTGACAGACTGTAAAATGGCACAAAGCAGAGAATAGAATCAGAGACTGCTATCGTTTTACTGCCTGTGGACTGGGGTAGCTTTTACCATTGTCCAGTAACTTCCTGATTTGCAGTGTGGTGCACGGTTTATAAATCTGGATGCAGCACTATTGTTAAAGCCATGACTATTGTAAAGAATGATTAGAGGCACAAAGAGAAAGAATGAAAAGTAAACAAGATAAAGGATGTGTAGGGAAGAGACAACTAAATAAGTGCAAAAAAAGGGGGGATAGCCTGGATATGACTTCACATCTGCAATCCCACTCCACAGCTATTTCATATCCTGAAATAATATCATAATGGTAGCCCAATTTCATGAGCGGGCTGCCTGGCTTGGTGCCTAACTACCCAGCAAATAGAGGGAATAATATCATTATATCATATACAATAAGGGGAAATCCCACTGGTGAGCAGACTGCATGAGCAGCTGTCTGATAAGGACTGTAGGCGAGCACAAGTCTGCATCTGCACGTGAGTGTGAGTGCATGTGCATGTGCTATTACAAAAACAGGAGGGGTGTACAGTAGTGGTGCACATGCTTGGGAGCATCGTCATTGACTTTGGCTCCATCGCAGGCTCCCGGGCAGAGCTTTACCTGGGACATAATCAGTCAGTGAGCTTCACCACCTCCTGGGACTTCACAGCTGGAGGGCTCAGTGCGTTTGTGTGTGTGTGATTGAATCAGAGAGAGGAAAAGCAAAGGAAAGAAAGCAAGACAGAGAAGGAGAAAATCTAAACGGGGTCTATAGACGGCTGTGCCAAGCAGAACGGCCTCTGGGAGCCAGTTGAACTTGTCTTCTCAATTTCAGTGCCGACGGCCCTCTCTGACTGGTCACTGTCAAGGTGATCTGCTGTCCAATACACATCCACAGGTGCACACACACACACCCACACACGCACACACACACACACCTAGACGGGCAGTGTTACTGTGCCAAAATTTTACATCATAAAGACAGATTGAATTGTCCCTGTTATATTGATGTCGATGAGGCAATTGTCTGTAACTGTTCTTTATATCCACACATGGTGTGCACACTAAAATCCAGATTGCACAAAACTGCTGAATAGTGGCAAAAAAAAAATTTTAAAACAAGAAAAAAAAAGCTGATTTCTTTCCAAAGTCAATTCTGGTTTGAGCTCCAATTCTGAGGGAAATAACTTGCACAAATTAATCAGCCATCAGTGTAATTCCTAACTCCCTCTGACAGTAAAGGACGTTTCTATTCTTTTGGCAGTTTTCATCCGAAGCTGAGTGTTCTACTGTAAGTGTGGCCAGTCCCTCTCATGGCAGTCCATCTCCATGAGAAGATGCTGGACTTCAGCCATGCTGAGCTGCAAAAGCCCCCTGGGCTTCTGTCTCTTAGGTGAGCGTGGGTTCAGGGAGAAACCGCACACCAGTCAACTGCCAGTCCACAAGTTCTTAAATGGCCAACCTGCACCTGGAGAATCACTTTACATGTTGAAAAAGAGGTGATGAGGTGGAGAAAAGGGAGACCAAGGACAGAAAGAATGGTGAGCTGTAGAGGAAACACAGCAGGTTGCCATGACAAGGAAAGGAGGGGAATAAAACACAAATAAAGTCTGGTGGCACCAGGGTTGCGAGCTGTGAGAACAGTGACAGCTTAGCCTGGCAAGCTTGGTAAGCCTGGCATACATTGCTGCAGAGTTCTGATCTACATAGAACTCTCACTCCTTTTCTCTTTTCTTTTGCTATCCACCTATTGTTTTCATTGTAACTTAAGATTCTCTTTCTATGGTATCGTTCCTAAGTAATCTGACACAATTATGGTTCACCAGTTATTTACAGGAAAAACCGATGTTGGGAGGTAATGTCACAGATCCACGTGTATGAATGTGTGTATTATTTAATCGTTAGCAGAGAAATATGTTTACACAATAACTTTGTGGAAACTGTGCTCCATATTGAGTGAAAAAAGTACTTATACATAAATTAATCTTATGGAATCATCTTTGGTCAAATTTCAGGTTTCACAGAGATCCTGGTATTATTTCTGGTTCTTATGCAGAAATAGAGCAGAGATTTGAATAAGAAAAAGTCTCCAGGAAATTTAAAGGAAGTCAGTCTCATGTGCTTTGAAATGATTAAGAAGTGACTCTGTGTGTCTGTGTGTATGTATGTATGGTTTGGGAAAAAGTGTGATGTATGCCCACATTTGTGTGCAATCTTAAATTGTGTCAAAGCATTGCTGTGTGTTTGCATGTGTAATGTATGTATGTAAATTTGATTTTCTTTGTAGATCACATGCTTTCATCAAATCTCTTCCCCTAGCTCACAGATGGGCCTACCGGATAATGCTGGAAAGACAATAACTGCTCAGGATGAGCAGACATACTATGGAGGACCTGGCAAAGGAAAGCTGGCTATTTGTAATAGGGGAAAACAAAGATGATGTAAGATGTATTGAACCAACACAGCAGAGCAAATGAACAACAAATGAACAGAGCTCAGTGAAGGATAAAATAACACAGTGGAGAGGAGGCATCCACAAACAGCAGTAAAAGCTGTCCTCTATTGATCTGCAGCAGTGAGCCTGCCAGCTACTGCTACCTTTGTCTTTCCAGGAAGACTCTGCACATACAGGACTGACCTTAAGGCATCTTATTGTACCCTGGACATGTGTGTGTGTGTGTGTGTGTGTGGGTGCGTGCACACGTAAATGCATGTTTGTGTATCAACATTAATGTGAGTATATATAGTTTATAGATATGTACAGATAGATGTTGTAGACATATCACCATCTATCTATCTATCTATCTATCTATCTATCTATCTATCTATCTCTCTATCTATCTATCTATCTATCTATCTATCTATCTATCTCTCGTATCTATCTTCCGATATGTGGAGCACAACTCTGACAAGCAGATATATCATGTATGTTATGAATGTAATAGAAGTGATTTGGAAAGATTATTTTTCTTTTGTCCACTGTGAATATACGTCCTTCTGCATGCTTGCACATGTATCAGTTTACACACAGTTTCATCCTGATTGCATAGGAATTAAGGGAAAGAGACTTGAAATGTCACAGGGCACACGGTGACTCAGTTAACCACCTGGAATGTATGACAGTACTTCTCCTCTGGTAAAGACAGGACATCCCTCGCATCAAGGAACTGGGTCAAGGCTGAAACATTCATGGTGTAGACTGTATCACACCCACACACCCCATAATATTCACAATACGACACAACTGGGAGGCACCAGCCTGTTGCTTGGGTTAAGCTGTACAACATGAAACTATTAGATGTAAGTTAAGTTACTACTTGTAGTAGAAGTATTCATGTGTTTTCTAGATAACATATTTTTTAACTTTACTGTTGGTTTAAGCCTCAGTATTTCTATAATTTTGGAGGTTAATATTAAGAATTGTGACTTATATGAAAGGATTATTATTTATATTTATATTTTTGAGAAACGTCTTTTGTAAGTTCCAGTGCTGACCAGTACCTGTACAGTACACCATCCATGGGTTTCCCCTCATGCCAAAAAAGCTAATATTCTGAAATAGAAGTTAAAAAGACCCTACAAAAGGGAGTTAAATGTAATACAACGGGCTGCATTTTTGCAGTACAGACACTAAACATGAAGGAGAACTGTCTCTAATAGTTTTGTTTAACTATGTAAAAGCTCAACTGCCTCATATCATTAATAACTGTCATCTGATATTCTACTGCAACTTCAAAGTAATTTGTTCTGTTGGGGGGAAGAAACATTTATTCTTTTGTAGAAAAAAAACTATATGTGTTGTGAAATCAATACATAAGTGAATAAATACAAAAATTTGATAGCTGTGTCTATAATTTGAAACTTTTAGACTTTGAGAAAAAAAATGTATTTATAAAACTGCATACTGCTTTAACACATGTAACCTAGCAGATTAAGTGAATTAAATTTCAACTTAACCTCAGCTGATATATCTGATGGCCATCAACAGTTCAGACGAGACAACTTCATTCACTTTCTAAAACTTTTGCTCTTATTGTATTGGCCCCGTTTCTCAGGAGATGTTGACGTCTAAATTTTGATTCTTAATAGTTCAAAAAGTGGAAACGTCTTTTTTGAATTGAAAAGTTTTCTGACACTATCGATAATACAGACAGGTTTTTATTTTTAATCATAATTAGGATACCGCTCATTGTTCAGTGCCAAAAACAAGTCCGCACCCTCACCACTGCCTGTAGAAAGAAAGTAGGTTTTCAACAAAGTTTGAATCAACACCATCTACTGTACCATCACATCCTTACATTATGCAGTAAGGCTTTTAACCATCTTGTTGTTTCACCTCGCCCGCTGCTCAGTATGTTCAACACTGTAAACAGATGTTATTGTTATACGCGAATAAAGTTTCTGTTTCCCAAACGCCACAGTGGAACAGAAAGAATCAGACTCAGCACTGTTCCTACGTCTGCTTTACACCCGCCGAGCACACATGCCACACACACACGCACACATACACGGTGAACTGAGAACACAGCCCCAGCATAGCGGCACAAACAAACACACTAAAAATACAAACTACGCATATCCAAACACTCTCACTCCTTAATGAGCTAGCACTTTTAAGAAAAGACTCCGCCACAACTCCATACCACACACTGATACCTTGAGGAGAACTTGCGATCGGAAGAGACGGAACAGAAGAAAAGAAGCACTCTGGGATATGAAAGAGGGAGAGAAAAAGAGGAGGTGAGAGGAGAAATCAAAAAGCGCCTGGAGAGAGGGAGGAGAGCAGGAAGAGGAAAGTGTTGCACCTCGCTCCTCATATCTCTAAGGAAGATGATAGAGGGGATAGGAAGAGGGGGAAAAGGAGCTGGAGCAGAGGGTGTCTGGGTTGGTGCTGTTGGTGGAGGAGGGGTTGGATGCTGTCGCTCTTGGCAAACAAACGGGTGAGTAAATAGACTCATGGGCGTAAAAAATGGTGAAGGTAGGGGAAGCAAAGGGGTGGGGCAAGCGGTGGAGGGGGTGCGCAGATGCTGTGATGCTGGGGGAACTCAGCTGTTAGGGCTCCATCTAGAGACTCAGACCCTATATGTTGATGAGACTGGCGTATCTGTCTCGTTTACACGCACATCACCTCATACCCCCTTTCCTTCACTCCTTACTTCGCTCTCCCCTCAGCACTCCCCCCCCGACTATCTTCAAACATCTATAACAACCATCTTCTCCATCCTCCTACCCTCTCACCCACTCCCATCCTCCCCAGCCCTGCAGGCCCTTAACCTAGCTTGCATCCCACTCTTCCTTAAACCCTCCCCCTCTCCTCCTGCCTCCTTCAACCCCCCCACCCGCCCCCCAAACACCCATTCCCTTCCCTGTCTATCTGTCTGTCTCTTCTTGCTCTCTCTCCCTCACTCCCTCTTTTCACTCCCATCCGCCAATCGTGTCCCTTGGGTATACGCACTACTGCTCGGCTGATGAGGGGGAGGATATTGCTGCCAGTGCTTTGATCCTAGGAAAGCTGATATCCAGAACAGAGCTACAGATCCCGCCACTGGGCACCCTGGCATTTGAACGACGTGGCTTGGTGTAAAGCCTCTGCGAGGAGGCCGTATCCCTTTAGCCTGCCAACTGGGAACTTAAAGTCTAGACAGGTGGAGCTGTATAGTACGAAGCTGATCATACTGTGAAGGTTGTGTGGAGAACATACTGTATGATGAACCTGGGCAGCACTTTGTTGATTGGCATAATTTTAGGTATGCTCCCCTATCACCTAAAGGTATTTTTTAAAATGGTTCAAATTTTTTTTTTCTCACAGAAACTGTGAAAAAATACAGTTTTTAAATGTGTTGAAGTCCCAGCAAAAAGTTCCTTTCACCATAGCAAACTTACTTTCTCACCAGTAAAAAGGGCATGTTATACATCAGGTTTAAAAAAGGTAACATAAGTGGAGGCTATCTAAACAGACAACTTGGTTATATAATTATCCTCTTTCCAAGTTTTCCAATTGATGTTTATTGTGATCCAAAACAACAAGCTATGGAAGAACCACATAGGAATGACTATGGCTCCCATAACAATCCAGTAGCCTAACTCCGGGGCATCATGTGAACGTTTAAGACTGGCCAGGCTTGCATGCTTAACTTCACTCTCTTTTTATGTTTTATGCTTCCTTAATCTAATTATTGTGTGAGTGTCTCTGTGTGTGTGTGTGTGTGTGTGTGTGTGTGTGTGTGTGTGTGTGTGTGTGTGTTTGTGTGTGTGTTGGGGGGTACTTAATCAGATTTTATGACTCTTTGATTTCCTCTGCAGCTTGTCTGTCCCACCCAAAAGAATGCTGATCAAGCAGCTTGGGGTGTAATGTCATCCAAGGAATGTTCAGCCTCTTTAATTACAGAAATCCCAGCCAAGACCATAGCACCTTCCACCTAGCTCAATCAAAGTTCAATTTTATAATTTCTGTCAATTTCACACAAGTTATCTTTGTATTTCGTCTTACAAGCACAAGTATGAAAATGGGCATGACAAATAAAAAACAGTATAGCACCACCAAGCTGTGCTGTGCTGAAATATTTCCTTGATTTAAATAATGATAATAATAATATTCATAAGAAGGAACCATAGTGGCACACTTTAGAGCAGGACGTAGACGATATCTATTTCATTTACTCATGCTCACACGTGAGGAAGAATGATCTAAAATAAACTTTGGTGGAGTGACACACAATAATTATATATTAAAAGAGTGTAATGGAAAATATTCAGCTTTCGACAGACTTCTATAAGTGTCGAGCTGGTTACATCAAAGCAATTGTGAAGAAAATAAACAATTAGCCATGGACTGGGAATTTGTTCATAAATAATGTATTTCTCTTTTCTCTTAGAAAATAAGTTCTGCAATGAGTAACCTTATATAGATCTAAAAGTTTCATGCTGTGAATTGACACAGAAGATATTAGCCTTTCCCCCACAGGCCACCACAAGGGGAGAATAAAAGAATGCCAATGACATTTGCGGAACAGCCACTGAAAACTTATGTTTCATGTTATTAGCAGAAGCATTAGAAGTTTTCATAATTGAGAAAGGAAGACAACTGCTAATACAAAGGAAAAGAAAATACTGAAATTCTGCCTTTTATTTCCTATTTCCCAACTTTTCCCAGAAAGTCGATGCATGAAGAAAGCAACGCATACCTCAGAGCAACATTTACAGCAGATTATTGCAATGTTGACTGGGGGGAGGGGAAAAGAACGCAAAAGGAAAAGAAAGTTTCCCGGCTGTCCATCAGTAAGATATCAGAGTGTTATCTGTGCCAGACGCCCACTATCCTCAACAGCGATACTGAGACAGCATCCAGGACCTCAGGACGCTGCGGGAAACTCAGCAAGACACCAGGAGAGGTGTGACAACGTCATTCCATGCAGTAAGTGTAGAACACTAAGCACACATGTGCATTCACACACAAACATACTTAAATTCTTACCCATACATGCTAAATACACATGCACTTATACTTGCATACAAAGACACACTTTGAATCACAAAGACAACCACTGACACCATTTGAAATTGTAAAACTGTCACGCCTACACAGAACAGGCACCAAAATACCCTAAGAAAGATGTCTTTGAATCCATATTAAATACAACCATTAATAAAATTTACTTAATTAAATTTACTTAATTAAAAAGAATATTTTCAAAGAAATGTAGCTATATCCAAGCTTAAATGTGTAAATTGAAAAAAGAAAAAAAGTTTTTCGAAAGTGTGTTTTGAAAGCGAGAAAACTATGTTGGAATAACTGTCAACACAGTACATTTTGCACTAATAGAATAAAAGTAGGATAAACATTTTGAAGCTTATAACATGAATACACTTTCGGATGACTTCATCAAACTACGAGCCTTCTAGGCATACAAAGCTACACAGTGTACGGACAGAGAATAAGAAATGACATGGAGGGTTCGTTCAGGCTACCCATGGGCAGTATTACACCACAAGAAGATGAAGAAAAGGAAAACAGAGAAAGCCAGTCCAAAAACTACTTGGAAAAAAAACAGATACTGCATGTTGTTCAATATTTGGAAGACTTGCTGACTGTCTGCTCAAATATTGCCCCGTGGCTGTAAGGCTTGAGAGCGGAACAGAGTGGCAGTGAGACTGACAGTGAGATCTCTGTCTGAAGCCAACACTCTGTTTATCCGTCTGTCTGTCTGTCTGTCTGTCTGTCTGTTTATCTGACTGTCAAATTATCCCTCTCAGCAAACACCTCACCATGAGCTGAATGTAAATAACATTGTCAATGTTGTTCACATGAGCCAGCTGGTTGGGCTGCTTTCTGGTCAGATTAGCCAAGCTACTTTCAAAGGAAACATGCCTGGTGTACTGGTTTTGGGAGTAAGTGTTTGGAAACTTTTGTAACGTTGTTACTGACATGTTGGATCTGAAAATGAACAGTCGGGTTGAAACATGGACTATATGTAAGTATTCTATACATAACATATACATAGTACACGTTGATAGAAACTAATTATAATGTGTAAATGAATTATGTTAGTGTATTCATGAGGATATACTTCAATGTTACAGTACTCCTTGAAATTCAGACATTTTTTAGAAAGTAATTCAGTTAGTATTCACTGCTAACCTGGAAAAAGGTGTTTAAAGCCATTTGATTGGCCTTTCTCATGGACATGTAGCAACCATAAGCCACCTTTTGTACATGAATGGCATGAAGTTTTGCCAGAACTTAGTAAGATATAAACTAACTGATTTGCTCGTCAGGATACACAGCAAGGGTTTTGGGTATGTCATTTGTCCAGGGAAAAAGTGGCTGAATTGTATCAAAGGGTGCATTCACACCAGTCCAAGGGACTTGATTTGTATGGTTGGGGAAATCTGACCAATTTTGCACCTGTTTGCTCTACTGTCACACTTTACCCAGATGGACAAAAGCACCTGGAGAGTGTCACAACAACTGTTTGCTACCAATGACCAACAAGAATCAAGAAAAGCCAGCTCATGGATTTCCCAGGACCAGAAACGGTTTGTTCACTGCATATGAACTGTGGAGCAAATTAATGTAGTCTTGAGATTTCTGGTTTTACTTTTGTGTTCTATGTGTGATTCTGTGTTACATCCAATGCAGTTTTCACATGAATCTGTCCAATGTGAGCAGCGGAAGAAGAACAACATTGTGCTACAACACATCCAACATCTCTTCCTCTCTTTGGTTCAGTGGATGGTCAGGTATGGTCTGATGGTACAACGATGATCTGAACATGAAAGCAGTAGAGGCTGGGGTCTACCACACTAGGCAAGACTATAGGTGCATGCTGTGCAAAGTGGCCTCTGAGACAGTGCAAAACCAAATAGCAAGTTACGGCCAGGGAGGGTGTACATAGAGTGCCATAACCAGATACCTGGAATAGTGTAGAAATACATCTCTACAATTCAGTAAAATTGTGTTTTTCGACACACCTCATAAGAAAACAGTGCTGACAGGTGCTATCCATCCCTCTTTCTTCCTTAATGAGGACTTGAATATGTTAAATACTAAATAATTACATATGTTCAAATATGTAAATGCACATATAACTGCAATGCCTAATTCCTGTTTGAATTGATACTTATTAGCAATGGTTCCCGAACATTTTGACCCACAACCCCAATATACCATACATTAGTGTTTGTATCACAGTGGGACCACATGGAACTTCAATTAATATCCTCACAAAGATAGATGTAAAAGTCTGTGAGTGTGTGTGTGTTTCCACATGTGGGCTGTCGTGCCTGTCATATCTGTGTTTATGTGTGTTTCCTTCTCAATGCTTGGTCTCACCTGAACATTGTGGGCTTGTTTGCCTGCCATTTTCCCTCAAGACACAGCGTATAATATACAACAAATTACACAGGTTGCCCCTGTGAGTGACAGAAGCTTTTATTAAAATCCTGGATGAAAATATCCTGTGTTGAAAATCTGATTCCATGCGGATTATATAACAAATATACAGCAACACATAAACAGACACATATCAGTGCACTGAGTCATAAATACCCTCATCGTTGTCAAAGTGATCTCTCTTTACATCACGAAACCTACACCAATGTCTCTTGTCAGCTTTGAATTTTTTCAATACACAACGTCCCAGAATCCATTTTGAATGCCAGCACAAGTGAGTCACGTGCATGTGTATACACATAGGTCATATTCAGCAAACATAATATCATTTAGAGGATTTGACTAAACGTGCTCGGCGGCCCTAAATTATTTTTACACCTAAAGAATCATAATGATACCCGGTTATGCAGTATGCATGTTATGCACTTTCATTTTGCATCAGGAACAAGCAGCTCTTCTATTTTAATTTAAAGTGTTGTTACAGGAAATTGTTGTCCTCTGGAGTTGTCAGTGTTTTTTTGCACACACTGCTCTTTACATGTTAAGCATCAGAGAAAGGATTTCTTCTTTTTTTTCTTTTTTAAGGAAAAAAAACAGCCAGTTTCTATCCATTGGCAGTCATAAACCATTTAAATAGATATAAACCAAATTAAACCAAATTTCCAAAGATTATGATTTGCTGTGCAGCAAATGGCAAATTCTATGAAGATATCACTTTGTGACATCAATTCAATTGAAGTTAGTCATTAAACTCTCTATATGGAAAAGTCTTTCCAAATCTTGGGTAGAGTATGATTTGAATGATGCAGGACAATAGAGTTGTTCAATCACGATGCATATCCAACTGGGATGATAACCAAGATATCACTGGTGAAAAACTCTGGGTGCTATCAATGAACAATAACTGCAGGAGCTATGATTTGAACTGTACAAAGCAGGCCTTTGTGTTGCAAAAACATGGTGCTGTGCACGCGTCATCATGACAAAAGACAAAAGTCAGCACTCTAACAGAAGGGAAGTACACTTCCATTGAAACAGAGGAAGATGACACATTTAGTGGCACAATCTACTCAGAGGATCCACCGAAAGCCAGAACGATTGCGACTGGGCAACTCTGCTCTGAGAAGGACGGCAAGATGGTCAGAGAGGGTCAAGGGAGGAAAAGAAAGACCAGCAAGAGCCAATGTGACGCCCTTTGACTGAGGCTTGGGACCCCATGCCACCTGGAATGTATGCCAGCATATAGAAAATGGGCAGAGAGAGGACCTGCATCCGACCACTTCACAGGAATGAGCAGGATGTTTGGACGCAGCTCTGTACTTAACAAACACCACTGGAGCCTAAATCCTCCACTGCCCCCATGTCTACATTATTGACCCAGACAAAATACATGAATGTCTGTCTGCTGGACTCCCTCTACATACATCAACAGACTCTATTTACCAGTGAGCCATACGGCAGGGCCTGTCTGTCAGCATCTATTTATGATGTTTGATTATGCGTCTTTACATCAATAAAATGTAGATGCTGATTTGGATGTGTTGCTGTGTCCGTGTATGTGTGTGTGCATATGTTTATTTATGTGTATGTATATAAGTGATCGAGGAGGAGAAAGATGGTGTGTGGAAAACTAGTTCTGCTCAGAGCTGCTGCAGTCTGAACCTGTGCGGCAGCCAAAGAAAACTGTGGTCGGAAGAGTCTGCTAATAGAGCATGAGGCATGTCACCTGAAACTAGAATCATCTAAAACCCAGAAACCACAGCAGGCAGGCATCTCTGCGGTCCTCTATTAAAGGGCCGCCAGAGGCCCTGGGTGTGTGCCACCCTCCCTCTAAAGTCCTCCCATTAGCTAGGCCTCTTCCGTTCGCGTGCCTAGCTGCACCCTGGGACATCTAGTCGTATTAGATGCGCTATTAACGCCTTTTCCAGTGTCTGAGCTCACCTTACCACATTTTCCCCAGGAGCAGACCTGGTGAGTTCCATATCCTCACATTCATACTACAGACGCTTCTCTACACACCAATAGTTTTGACTTGATAACTTAACACATGTTCAGTTTATGTAGGCTTTTTAGTCATTTCGTATCAAAGGAAGGTATTTTTGTGTGATGGTCACATTTCTATAGCAAACTAAAGTCCAATGCTTTTCCAACATGTCTACCAAGTACTTTTGTTCATCAAAGTTAGATGTATTTTGTCAGGAACTGTAGCTTTTCGCTCAAGAGCTCTTTTTACTGGCGAAAGTGAGATTTCAGACAAAAAGGCTGCACCTGTTTCAATATCTGTGGGCTGTAAAATAAAAAAAATCTGTCACATCAAAGCAGCTCTTCTGAAACCATTTTATCGAATCATGTATCCTTCTGAGTGACTGGAACTTCAAGTACCTTTTTATGTCATGCGTTGAGATGATTTGCTGAGGAATGCCCAAGTTACCTCAGTTTTGACAACAGAAATTGCCGTTTTCTTCACTTTCCATCAGTAGGATGATGGAATAGAAAAAAATTTGCACCTTTTCTTGGTGAAACTTCTCAGAGGCAAGAATGCACACATCTCATCTTAGCACAGGTGCAATAAAATGTATCCCTTCTGCAACAGTATCAATTTGGTGACAGGCTGTGGGTGGCGGGGAAGACGAATCGTGTCAATGGCAACCATTAAAAAGGACCACACACTCTCCAGTCACTGGCGAGACATGATGGATGATTATCTCAAGGTGTGACAGGTGCTGCAGTGGTGGGGGAGCTCTTACTATATCCTTCCCGGTCTGCCCCTCCTCTCACTGTCTTTCCCTGCCTCTCTCAGCATATCTTGGTCAATGCTTTAACACCCCACTAACATGACTCTATTGACACACTCCAGATAGCGTCTGGTGGCTAATGAGTGTCTGAGTGCCTCTTCTTCTTTCTTTCTCTCGCTCTCTCTCCCTCCTTTTCTTTCTCTGTCTGCTCCTCATCTCCCTGTTATCCTGTTTTTACTGTCAGAGCAGGACAGTCAAACCTATCTCACACACAAGACCATTAGAGCTTCATTGGTCACATACACGCGAACACACACACAAACGTAAAAAAAAAAAAAACACCCCATGCATAAATATAGATTACGGACATGAGGGGATTTTTATTTACGATTACAATAATAGTGTATGTGAATTATTCTTTAATTATCAGACTTTTTTTTTCCTTTTCTGTTTTTAATGCATTTACAACAGAAGTTCTTGAGGCAGCAGGTTTGTGGAGGGCAAGTTTTTGTCTGGTTCACTCACAAACCAGGAAGTTTTCACAGTCTTTAACATCTAACCCCAGACGAAAATAAATCACGATGTACTTTATCTTCCACACTCACAAAGATTCTGGGGAGTTTCCCGAATGGAAAATCTAAATATTAAGGAAGGAAGGAGAATAATAACTCCCAGTTTTTTTAACAAATATGACTTTGTTAACTCCTTTGGGAGGCTGAATAATAATCAATAATCTTTCTTTCTTTCTTTCTTTCTTTCTT
>JAVQJG010051060.1:0-13047 GCA_036024015.1 Craterocephalus amniculus | reverse complement strand
CGGGCCATGGTCTGACGGCGACAACCTCCGCGCTCCCCCCCCCCCCCCCAGGTGCGTCTGCTGGAGCGGCGAGTGGCGGAGCTGGCGAAGGAGTCTGAAGCGTCAGGGGAGCAGCATGCGCGGCTGCGACAGGAGAACCTCCAGCTGGTGCATCGGGCCAATGCCCTGGAGGAGCAGCTGAAGGAGCAGGAGCTCCACAACGACGAGCAGCTGCAGCAAGAGACTCGCCGTCACAAGGAGGCGCTGAGCAAATTGGAGAGGGAGAAGGGGCTGGAGCTGGAAAACCTGCAGGCCAGGTGAGGAGACCAGGAAATGGATTCATATTCCCATATCCTTTCTTTCCCCCTCTCTGTCCTCTCTCTTTTTCTTTTATTTTACGTTTTTTCTCTCCTCTTTCTATCTTTCTGTCCCCTCCGGTCAAGTCCAGAATTAAGATTTTGAGTCAATAAAGATTTCATCTTCTCAAGAGGAATTTTGTACATACAGAATAAATCCCTAGTTGATAGAGTAAATTCGCTCGACACAAAACACAGCAGCCAGACAATCGTTCTGCCGCTACGATGCTGGACAAGACAGGTAAAAAAAAACAAACAATGATAATAATAATTGTGGTGTTAGTCATGGCTGCACACTGCCACCATCTGGCACCTCCAGCCCATTGAAAGAGTCCTGTTATTCCGGGGTTTACCGTGAGTCAGTGAATGGGGCAGATGTGTTATTTTTTTTAATGTGTGTGTGTGTGTATTTAAGAGATTTGTTTGTTTCCCAGGCTGCAGCAGCTGGACGAGGAGAACAGCGAGTTGAGGTCGTGCGTTCCTTGTCTTCGTGCAAACATTGAAAGACTAGAAGAGGTAAATAAATCATGTTTCATTTTTTTGTTTTTTCACTTTGTCTCATTCAGTATGGGCTCCTTTTTTTAAATTCTTCTTTACATTCATCCTCTCATTCTTTGCTTTGTTTCTTTTCTTCCAAGGAGAAGAGAAAGCTCCAGGATGAGGCAGAAGCGATGTCTGACAGGTTGCAGGAGGAGACAGAATCTCGTAGGAAGATGGGCGACAAGCTGAGTCATGAACGTCATCAAAACCAGAAGGAGAAGGAGTGCACTCAGGAGGTGGGAGTTTTGTCTATGTAGGCAAAAAAAAAGCCACTATCCAACAGTCCATGGCCGAGATGGACAGTGCTGCCAGTATTGAACAACCCTCTTTAAGTAAAGCTCTGGCTCCTGACTCCTCCTGTGGCTGTTGTTTGTGTTTATATCTCAGCTTATTGAAGACCTGCGGAAACAACTGGAGCACTTACAGCTCTACAAGCTGGAAGCCGAAGCAAAGAGAGGACGCTCTCCTGGCGCAGGGCTGCAGGAGTATCAGACCCGCACCCGAGAAGCCGAGTTGGAACAGGAGATCAAACGGCTCAAACAGGTAGCGAGCGCATTTCCATTTCTATTCATTATTCTGCCTTTTGTTTTGTTTTTTTTCCTTTTTTCTCACACCAGGCTGCCTTGTTTCATGCTGTGATATAATCTGCCGTGATGTTTTTTTCAGGACAACCGTACCCTGAAGGAGCAGAATGATGAGTTAAATGGCCAGATTATCAACCTGAGCATCCAGGGAGCCAAGAATTTAATGTCGGCCTCTTTCTCCGACTCCCTGGCAGCTGAGATTAACTCTGTGTCTCGCGTAGAGGTGGGTTTACGAAGCGAGAAAGAAGCACCCTTTTTTTAATTTAAACATTCTTCTCTTATGTTGTGAACACCTGTATCTTGTGTTGACCCCTGTTTTCCGTTTCTAGCTGATGGAGGCGGTTCACAAACAGGAGGAGATCAACTACAGACTTCAGGATTACATCGACAAGATCATTGTGGCGATCATGGAGTCAAACCCTTCCATCCTGGAGGTCAAATAAACAACATACAGCCTGAGGGCCGCTTATAGTGACTCCACAGGCCGTTTAAAAAAAAAAAAATGACAAAAAAAAAAAACAGACATCGGAGACATGGCAAGAAGAAAACTTGATGGGAATGAAAAAACTAAACAATAAACCAAACTACGCACTCAAATCACCTGACACCTCTGAAAGGAAAAGTTATAGATTTCTAAGAAGTCCATGGCTGTCAGTGGAAAAATAAGCTTCCGTGTTGTTTTCATTTGTATATCATTTGATTTTGTGTGTAAATGTATGTTAGCCCTCCTGAAAGCACTTGGGTTCTGGTGACTCCATGTATTTGGATAGAGGGACCCGAGTCTCCCCCGTTGAGTGAGTGTGGAAATGTGTGGCTGCAGACTTGAACGTTTTTCTATATTCTTTCCTAAAACAATATTTGATTGAACTAAAAAAAAAGAAGAAAAAAAAGAATTATCAGTGACACCTAAAAGCCTTAAAATAAAGGTAATCAAAGTATTAATGAATTCTACAAACTGAACCAAACACGCTTCAGTTCCAGTCTAGACTGGAACGCTCCAGGTGTGTGAGCGGATTTCTCCTGAGCTACGCTGAGTCGCGCTTTAATCACAAGCCGCATGAAGCACCAGGGAGTTTGCTGTGCTGTGTATCAGACCCTGTGTGTGTGTTTGTGTGTTTGCGTGTGTGTGACCTGTCCTTAAACCAAGTCCAGCTGTCATTCTAGTGAACCCAAGTGAGGGACATATCTGGTGGCTTGCAGATGAGAAATGGCTGGAGGGTTTTGTTTTGTGTGCGCGTGTGACGTGTTAAACATCTCCTCGTTTGCTGTTTTTCGGTTTTCAACCTGCACGTCGACACTAGACGGGGTAAAAAGGATGACACGGTCATATGCGTAAAGCCTCAGTGTCACAAACGAAGGGTAGCTTGTTTGCTTCGTGGTTTATTTTTACAATGAAACAGGGTCCTGGGGCTCAGGTGGGCTGGGAAATCACTGCTTTTCCAGCACCTCTCATTTGACCAGGTAATGTCTCTGACACACGATTAACCTGCTCTCACAGATCTATTTAAAACTCACTCCACACACTTGAATTAAGCTAGAAGGGAAACTAATGAGTGATTCTGGAAACTAGCTTTGATTTCTCCGCTGCCCACCTGATCCCAGCGTTCTCTTGCTGAGTGAAATGGGGAAGCTCATTCGACCTGTTTTTCTGCACAACTGAATTCTTGTTGGTAAAAACTGTTATTGCGACTGAAACACTGACATTCGAAGAGTTGTATGCGAAGAATCAAACGGTTCTACTTTGCACTATGTTTTGATTTCATCATTGTTTATTGTTAATAGTCTTAAAGTTTATTTTAAAGAGTTGAAGTCATGAATGAAGATAATTTTGCAGCCTATTTGATTACGACAGTGGGATTTGTTAGCGCGGATGCATCAGTACAGCTCTAACTTGTGTGGTCTGCACATACCCGCACTCATGCTTTTCAAAAAAAAAAAGTCACACTAATAACCATATTTAATCAAACATATCCAATGTGGCAAACAGTACTGCAGCTTTGAGAATAATTTAATGTTTATTTACTGTATTTTTTCAGTCTGTGTAGAAAGGAAGTTGCAATAATGTGGCAAGAAGGTGGACGCTGGTGGATGATTCCACAAGCCCGCTTTTCTTTTCTTTTTACTGATAGAAGAGGATACATGGACTGATGGGAACTGAACATTCATGCTGACCTGGATATCGAACATTACGTTGGATTTACATTTTGACAGATTTATATGGTGGACTTTGGGAAGATTTCCACACAGCATGGCGCTCTTCACCAGTTTGCTAAGAGTTTCTATTTTTCACCCTCTTCACCTCTGTCACACGGCTCTTCTTCACCTGCCACTCCATGGAAAAATGGCCTTGGATGTAAATGACTTGTACATGTAAAGTTTTTTCTACACTCATTCTAGATTATAGGTATTTTTATAGTCAGAAAAGATTTCTTTTTTTCTGGTCTTACACAGAGATGGCTGCCTGTATTCTCTAGCATGTAGCGTGTACAGTACTTGTCAGGGTTTGTTTTTTTTGGGTTTTTTTCTTCCCTCGTTTTAAATCACACGCAGATTTATTGACAACTCACACTCTGTGATCTGTTCTGCTGAAAATATGTTTGTACTTTTTTTAATTCACACGGGGGAGATTACTTCACACTGGCTGAGTCTGTGGGAGAATTTGTTTCTGAAAGAGGAGAGTTTAAAACGTTAGTTGCTGGATTAGTCGCCATCATGCGCTAAAAGCTTGAATGTGACCTGCGTTTGGTGAGGTCTGTGCATTCTTCCATAATGCTGATGTTGCGTTGACCTCTCTGGGGCTGCTGTTTCAGATGTGTCACAGTCTGCAGCTTTTTTTTTTGTTGTCTTCCCAGATGGAGATGGGTACTGCATAGATACAGATTTCTTATTCTACATCTCTGATCCACTTTGACTTGCATTTTGACTTGCATTTTGACTGACAGTTTGTACACTACAACATCCATCAGCGGATGTGTGACCTCACAATGTCAACATGACACCTGAAACCTCAGACCCAGGATTGCTGAATTGAGCTTTATGCCCTTTAGTGGGATAGAGATGGACTTTTTTCTTTCTAATTCTTAGTTTAAAATTCCACTTGGGAACAGCAAACTAGATTACATTTGATATCCTTGATACATAAACTGCTTATCATCTGTTTTCGATAGTTTGACCAACATGGCTGGCAACGGTATGATTAGACGGTGAAACCTCAGAGCCAACTAAACTCGCTTTCAGCAGAGCTGAAGGCGATCGCACTTTAACCGGTTTCAATTTCTCCATCTGAAATTCTGCTTCAAAAAACGACCAAAGATGTTTAGATTTGCACGGACACTTGCGCAATCGGGGGTCCGTGACCACTTTTGTTCACACTTTCCTGTTATAAATCAACAGACTCTCGGCTTGCCCTGAAAGAAAGTCAGAAACTGACTCGCTAGTCTAAACACTGTGCCTCTGTGTCTCAGACTTTGCCTCTAAACTAACCTGACAATGAGCCCTGGGTGAAGCACTGACCACGTGACTGTCAGTTTATTAAATTATAACGATGAAACCTGAACTGTAAATATGAATTGTCATTTTGTGGACTTTTTCTTTTTCTTTCTCACGCTGACTTCCAGTGTCCAAAGAAAGTTTGCTTAAGGCACAAACATCACTACTGGAGTAGTTCATGGCTTGCCATTATGTGACATGGGAAGATAAAGAGAATATTGTAGAAAAGAGAATCTGTAAAATTGAAATTTGTTCCTATTTTCGAAGATAAATGTATAAATTATAACAGTATTGAGTACAGCTGTATATTATTTTTGAAGCTCCCCTAAATTATCTAATCTTAATTGTAACTGGGGCATAATAATGTCATTGTAAAAAAAAGAGAAATTTAAAGGTAAGCAGTGAAAGTAAGAATAGAAAAATAAATGGAAATAAAGGACCTGTGTTTGGATGTTTCTCTTTTTGTGAGAGTTCATGTTATTTCTTGTCCAACTATGATGATATCTAGTAGTAAACATGTCTTTTTATAATGTGTGTTGATTCATTACAGTGGCAACTTAACAAAACAAGTCTCACATGGCAAATCATCTTATGCCAACCATCACTGGCACTATTTACAATCTGATCACCGTATGAAGCATTTTTATCTCTGTACTGACCATTTACTACTTTAATTTCAAATACAGCCAGCAATGCTGCATCAACCACTCAGCGCCTCCTGCTGGTCGAGAATCTGCTACATGGACCTTGAAAGGCCACCTTTCTTTCATTGCTGTAATGACAATTTTTTAAACTAACTTTTTAAGGAGTCAATAAAATCTCTCTAATGTGAAAGGTAGGCCTATCCCAGCTGCTGTCAGACAAGTGGTAGGATACACCCAGGTCACCAGTACATTACAAGGTCCTTTCTTCATTCTTATAGTGAGGCTATACCTTGTTGTTCTGATTACTAATCAGGGCTTCTAATGACTGTGAGACCAAAGGTATTACTGAAGACGTGAAATAATCAACCCAGCTCAAAATTTCCTGTGTGCACATTTGTTGTGATGAAATATGTGGGGGGATAAATAAGATTTTAAGATTAGATTTTAATACCCCCAGATTTTTTTTGTTGCCGTCTAGAACGTGCCAATAGATGGAAACCTGGACAGATAAAGGAGGAAAGAATATCAGATGAAACCACATTATCACAATTTCTGGTGTTTCAATAGAAGCCTTGTTATACAGAAGTTTAAACTCAAAAACATAAGCTGGTAACTAAATGCAAATCTGCTGATTATTCCTACCTTTCCATTAAAGAAAAAAAAAAACAGCTTTCACTGAAATAAGCGAAATAGGCCCTGCGATGCACTGATGACCTGTCCAGGGCGCACCCTGCTTCTTGCCTGATGATTGCTGGGGTAGGCCTCAGCCGACCCACAACCCTGAATTGGATGATGCGGTACAGATAATGGATGGATGATAAAAGTAATAATAAATGAAAAACTAATGAAAGTCAATACATTGTTTTTGAATTTTGGTTGAACAGAAAAGTGTTTTTAAAAAAGCAATCAATACACATTACTTCACTCATAGTCTTATATTTTATTGATCAAGTCTTTGAGGCTACAATGCATTTTCTGTAACTCTGTCAGACTATGGCCCATTGCTCGTCAGCAAAGTTCTCTCAGTGGTCCTTGACCATGTTTGTCTTTTTAAATTATTTTTTCAAGTAAATTAAATTCTAAAACAATGTTTTTATTTATATTGGGGATTTTATCGCACCAGTAAAGAAATACATTATCAAAAATATGGATACGTAAAAAGGTTGACGTCTTAAAGGGTTCATTCAAATGTTAATTTAAAGCGTTGATATCTTGAACGTAACACCGAAAATTTATTCTCGGAACCAATGTTGTCGAAGTTTTTCCGCCCGGTCTTATTTTGGTGGAGTACAAAGCAAGCCGTGCGGCGAAACTGTCGCGGAGTTGTCATCTGTTGCTGCTCATTTGGACAGGTAAAGATGTGCTTTTTACCATTAAATAACTAATACTCATTCAGCGGAAGCCAGAGAGTTTTCTGTAATTTAATTTGATTAAACAGCGCACGTCCGTGCAGATTCAAGCAGTCCAACAAAATAAAACCAAATGACTAAATTCACGAAACGTCGGTCTTTCTTTATGGTCTTTTTTTGTTATTTTGTGCAGGAGGTCGTGTTAGCTGCTGTTTGTTTGGATAAAAATGGACTCGGTTTTAATAAATACTGAAGTTCGCCTAACGGTGGCCCAGTGTTTCCATACAATCTCTTCATCCACGGACTGTAAAGACATTATCGGGGTTCTTCAGACTTTCCACTCTTACTTGGACGAAGGACCAGAGAGCACAACCACCCCAGCCCAACAGGCAGAGTTCAGGAGAGCTCACTACACTCGTACTCTCCAGTTCCTTGTCAGCAACATCCAGGCTGACTGGTTTCACAGCCTCCCAGCTGAACACCGCACAAAGCAATGGGACGGGCTGTTCCTCGAAGGTCCTCCAGAGCAAGCACTGCTGGTGCTGATGGAGGCAGTGGGAGAACTGAAGTGGGTGTCTGTGGGTTGCAAATCTATAATTATATTATTTCCGTCTCATCCTGTTATACTGTCTTGTGTTTTAGACCTTCCACAAGCCTGAACCACGTTGTCAGCATCATTGAGAAGTTCCTTCAGAGGGGTCGTCTTGCTGACTTGCTGTGGTCCTACTGTCTGCAAGCAGGGCCTTCAGATTCCCCGCAGCTCAGAGAGACTCTGCTGGCTCGTATAGCTGCACTGCCAGACATCACAGCCAACAAATTACATCCCAACAACAGACCCCATTTTCTTCCTCAGGAGTATTACCCACTGCTAGCCAAAGAGATGCTCACGGCTCTGGAGAGGACCTGCAAGGCACTCAGAGGTTGCATCACTGACATTATGTGTAGATTTAATAGAATAAGCAATTCTTCTCATTCGGGCTGTTTTTTGTTTGTTTTAGTAAATCAAATTTTTCATTCATAGATGGGACAGACTGTTCTTTGATTTTTGTGGCTCAAACGCTGGGGAAAGTGTGTATGCAGGGTCACAGTGGTGAGTTGAACATTTATTGATAAAAGAGTTTTAAGTCTGTTGTTTAGTGTTCCTTTCCTTAATGTCGCAACATTCACGCTGCAGGTTTTTTGGTAACTTTTTTCATCTTCCTATGACATTCTTGTTTTTCCGTAGACTCAGTCCTGTCAGTGATGGCTCCTCGGCTGACTGTCTGCACACGCTCAGACATGGTGTGGCAGAGGGTCTGCTGCAAGCTGATGGAGAACATTCCTCAGGGATGGATGGAAAGTGTTCTCACTGGGCTTGTGCAGGCTGTCAGCGGGTGAGGTGTTCAAGCTGGGTTTTCCTTATTTATTAAATCAAAAATCTTTTTTTTTACATGTGCCTTTTTAAAAAAAAAAAAAAATCCTATTTCAGGCACGATGCTTTGGGGAGGATCATTGGAAATCTAGTCTTAGCAAATAAAAAGGCTCAGTTTGTCATGACACACAAACTGCTCCTACTACAATATAAATACAAGGTAATACGATAACTCACTGCATAGCTTCTGTGCTGTAAATATACCTGATATGTATTGTCTCATGCTTTTCCCAGACTCAAGTCTTAAGAAATATCTTGGGCTACCTTGCTGTAGACAGAGATCGAAGGCCGCTACTTACACAGGTTTGTGCACTAAACCGAGCATCACATATGCTGTCATATTCCACTTGCAGTGTCTAAAGGATTTTGACCTTAGATTTATCCGTTTTTTCAGGTTTTAAGGTCTCTGTCACAGGCCTGGGCAAACCCCAGTGCAGTGAAGCACACCCCTTTAGAGCAACAACTTTACGTGAGCAAAGCGTTGCTGCTGAGTGTGAGTCTGCTGAAAGACTCTGAGCTCAAGGAGCTTCGCTCAGGTACAACTCTGTATATGCAATTTAGTTACAGCACTGGTGTATACTTTCTGGTAATATTTTACTGTTTTAATGTCTGTGAGGAAAAAAACATCCTCAGCCAAGATGACAGTCTTGTAGTTTTTGTGTTGAAACAGTTTGAAAGCATTCACATTTTACACACATTTCCCACGTAAAAACTAATATTGTTTTCCGGCATTTAAGAGTACATATTATGCATTAGAAAATAATTTAGCTGTTTAATCCTAAGTGACTGCGACTATTAAGCTACACTTCTGTGTAGTTGCAGAAGCAACACAAGTAACAGTGTTAAAAGTAACCTATGTTTAGGTGTAATTGGTTGTGTCTCTGTTTTGTGCGTTTTCTCAGAGCTACTTCAGTGTATGCTCGGTGGCATGCAGAGCCATCTAGACAGCAGTGTGGTCCGTATCAGAACTATGGGCATGGTGGTAGGAGAGTGCTTGAGTTCCCGCATGGATATCAATGGAGCCAAGCTCGAATTTGCGGTACGGTCAGCACAAACCTAAAGCAAGTCACAATGTGAAGAGTTTTTTTTTTTTTTCATTTAGCTTCAAAACATTTAATGAGTGAAGTCAGTGAGTTGCGAAGAGTCTGAGTTTGTTTCGTGTTGTGTTGCAGTATGAGCAGGATGAAGAAACTCGCGAGCTCCTTTCTCTAATGACGTGGAAAACATCAGAACCTGAGCCTGAGCCTGAGCCTGTGGATGGGTAGGTCTGAGAGGATGATCCGTTTATTTGTTAAATGATAACAAAGAACCAATTATTCCTTGAAAAGTTGCTTATGCAAAAACACAACAGTGAGTTGCAAGTCTAACAGCTGGGTGATGTCTCATGATGGTACATCAAACAAAAATTCATGGATGGACAAATTGTTCCTCTGTAATTTCCGTTACATGGATGCAACTTGGTGTATCTTCCCTCTGCAAAACTGACAGAAGCATCTCACTGTTGGCAGGATCAATTGACTGCTTGTCATCAAAGTGTGTGTAAAATTGTTGCGACAGGCAAGACGCACAACTTAACTGTGTTTTTATTATAATATGTTATAATAAATAATACGTTAAATGCCTTTGTTCCAAAGTGACTTACAGTGAGTAGCACATGATGGTTGTTATCCAGACTGAGCGTCTGACTGGCTTTGGTGATAGATTTTCATTGTATTTTCATTGTATTTATATCTCTGCAACAAAAAAATGAAGAAAACGGTCTTCTAAGCCCTCATACTGGTTATGATATGTAAGCAGGCACTGCCTTTATTTAATTTGACCTGTTTCTGCAGAGTGGCTGATTCTGGGGAGACCGGTGAAACGGTTCCACACACGCAGAATGTGTCGTCACAAAACGAAGCCGGATCTCAGCCACAAAAAACGGACCCAGACTCCGACCTCGACAGGTGAAAATTCACTCAGTTATGCAGCCAGACAGGTTGTCAGCCTTTGAAGTTTATTTCAGTGTTATGACACGAAGGGGTAATAAAACACCTGTTGTTCGCCTCACCAGCGATGATGAGCTCACCCCGTATGATATGTCTGGAGATCAGGAGATGAGTCAGGCGTCCCCTCCTCGCTACCTCCGGGACTGTCTGGAAAGTAGGACTCTGTTAACCTCAGCTCTTTGTCTCAGAGGATACACTGATGCAGATGTTTAAAGTTAGTCTGTTTACCATGCCAATATTTTCTTGTTTGTCAACCAATCCAGCTTTAATATCCTCTGAGGATCCGGAGCGTGTGGAGCTCAGCTTGAGAGCGGCCGAGAATTTGGTGCGGAAGAATGTCTTTACAGCGAGGGAGGTATGATGAGATTTCTCCCGGATGTCAGCTAGTCACGATATTTTGAAACGGTTTTGACAGATCATTCTTGATCACATATTTGTTTATGTGATTTCAGATCAGTGTCCAGATGACCAAAGTGCTTCTTCATATGGAAGACAAATACAGCATTAATGGCTTTCTTTATCTCAGACAGACGACTATGGTGGCTCTCGCTGTCACTGACTGTATTCCTGTATGATTTTACTGTTGATTTACCTGCTTTAATCAAAATTAGTTTATTTTATCAAAGCTTCAGTGCTTTATACATCCATCCAAAATACTTTTTCTTTTGTTTTTCCCTGTTAGGTTACACAGTATCTAACAACAGAATTTTACTCCTTGAACTACAGTCTCCGCCAGCGGCTTGACATAATGGAGGTGAAAACAATAGTTCTACCATAAAGTTTTAGCTTCGTCATTGCTATACACTTTATAATCATAATATTGACCTTGTTCTGGTAATTCTGGTGCTGTAGGTCCTCGTTTTGGCAGCTCAGGAGCTCTCTAAGCCAAACACTAACAAACCAGCTCCATCCACTGGCATTGCCACCATCACTGAGCTTCATCCTTACCCGGGTGACAACCCCGTTCACTGGCAACAAATAATAGAGAAGCGGATCCAGAGCAAAACTAGACGGATCTCTAAGGTACTTTAAAGACTGATATTTCTATTTTCCAGCCCAGTAAATGAAACAATACTCCTGTTCTCCTCATTAAATCTCTGCATTGTTTCTGCAGGGAGCCACGCAACCTGCATCTAAGGGCTCCCCGAACCGTTTTGCCCCTGTTGCTGGATATTTCTTCTTTCCTTTACTCAGGAATTATGACAAGTTTGTTTTTTTTACTTCATGCAACAGATTGAAAGACAAAAGGGTCTGATTAAGGGTATGATTAAGTTTTCCTGCTCTTTCTGCCAGGCCTCAGGTGACCTTTGACTTACTGGGCAGTGACCACCTGGTCCTGGGCAGGTTGATCCACACGCTGGGCCTTTTTATGCACCTGGCAGTCAACGCACCGGTAGTTTCACCCATTCATGTTCTCACTGTAAAGCTGAATGTTATTTTTGTAATATTATTATTGGAAAGAGACCCTTGATGGTAACTTTATTCGTATAGTCTTTAATACTAGATACCTAGCTTTCAAGTATTGATACATTTTGTGTAAATGCTCTACATCAAGCTAACCCTTTTTTCTTGCTTTTTTTCAGATAGCTGCACAGATGGGTTGTGCTTTGCTGGACTTTGTGTGGGGAGTTCGGTATCATGTTGACCAGTATGTCTGATCCACATCAGTCTCTGTGTAAATATTTACTGACATTAAAGCTGATTTGTCTCCTTCATGGCTGTAATGCTAATTCTGTCTATTACAGGATGGTGAGACGAGGCGTCCTCTTTGCTGTCTGTTCGATTTTTCTGAGCATGCCCAGTCAAAATCTGCTGGTGGACCTCAGTGATCAAGTGTTTGAAACCAGAGCTTGGCTGGCAGGTAAAAAAAATAAAAGTTTCAGATTTCATGGATAATTACTAGTAAGCTTCCTTTATCTATAAAGATAAAAATAGATAAAAGACTATTCTTTTATGTGATGCATCTGCATCATGTAAGTCTGTCAGCAAAATCACTTCCGCAACACACCTGCATGTACAGACACATACACGTGCAGCTGGACTGAGCAATTCTGGGAATCAGATTTAAAAAAGCGAGGATGTCCTGTACTACTTGACTAAATGTGACGTGATTGGCTGAACAGCTGGGTTTTCATTTATTTTTATTTATTTTTATCCCTCAGGAATTGAAAAGGTGTTGTGGATTCAAGTAGCATTGGGCTTAATGGCAGATATGCCTCACTTTTCATAGAATCTAAATCCCGCATCATGGATGTAAAACAGTTTCTAGTCTATTTTACGTTGTTTTTGTCCACAGATGTGGCTGAAGGAGACCCTGATGCAGATTGCCGGAGTTTAGCCGTACAGAGTTTGGTTCTGCTGGATAAGAGCTTAAAGAAACAGCTACAAGACCCACAAGCACTGAGTCTCGAGTCATGATTACAACACCAGAAGCAAACAATGCAATTTCCAAATTTTTGGAAAAATGTGAAAAGAAGGACTTGTATTTCCACCCGCTCATCTGTCCTCACAGAGAGGGGAATATTGAATCCCAGATATCTACTGGCACAGAGCACGAGCCTGCCGGATATGGACGATCACGATGATCCGCCGAAGGATGTCCTTTTAATTCAAAGGCTACTATTGTAGGTGTATGACTTTTTTTTTTTCACATCCTGGAACATTCAGCAAAACAAAAGGGGGAAAAAAAGGACCCATTTTTACAAAC